>WEKY01027610.1:0-67355 GCA_013390045.1 Picathartes gymnocephalus
GAATAGTCTTCAGTCTTAGGTGATATCTTACCAAAAATAATTAAAGTGCAAGTAAAAAGTGTAAAAAAAAAATCTTTTCTTTATAAGCATTAGCCATCACCAATTAATTTAAATTTATTTTAAAAAAAAACCAAACAAACTGATTAATAAAAAACAGTACTCCCTAGTGAGATAGACACTCCAGGTATAAAATCGAAGCTCTTTCCTCACACATGTTGAATAAGAAGATATTTTTAAATAGACAGATTTCTAGAATTCTAGTGAGACAACCTAATCAGCAGTCTGCTCTTTTTAAAACATCCACAGGTGCTTTAAAAAAATAATTTCAAGAGCTTCCCAACCCCAAAGACCTGAAACAAGCAACACCCTATGCAAATCCCAGACAGAAATCAAAGCTCCTGTTTTGTAAGGTCTGACAAACCTGTATCTATTTAGAAATGTGCAAGAACATCTCTTCTGACACAACTCTGGCACACAGTCTCTCTTCCCACTTTCTACTACAGGCACAGTATTGGAAATCTCTGTGCAAGCTAAGAGATGGAACTTTGGTTTGACTGCCATCTGCTGATCCCAAGTTTTGGGAACCTGAAGAGTAATTTAAAAACACAGGCACAACACTTTCAAAATGTTCCATGTTTCTTCTTCCAGCTCTTGGTAACAAAGAAATTAGATAACTAGAGATAACAGGTATCTTTGTTTAAAGAAATAAAATTAGACCAAGTGCCCAGTTATTTAGCATCCTTTAGCTAATTTTCAGATAAGCAGACACAGAAAATTTATATCCTTCCACACGGGAGAACACCACAACAACCCATTTTACCACAAAAATATTTGCTATTAGAAAAAGCCTTTGTTTCATCATACCCCAATGAAACACACACACATACACAAAAGAAAGCAAATTCACCTTCAGGACACTGACATTTGTTGTTTTATTTCCTTCAAGAAAGCAAATATTTGGTGAAGGGCTGAATGGGCTGGTGATGCTGAAGTGATGGAATCAAGATGTGAACACAATTACCAACCAACTCTCTGGAAGAGACCACACTGTGGATGAGGACAGGACTTGAAGTGGGTTTTTTTCTAACCCAGAAGTTTTACTATCAGTACAAGCCATTTAGACACATCACTACTGCTCAAAGCTAAAATTGAAGCAGGAAGAGATTCACTCTCATGTTCCATAGAAGACCATTTCTCCTGGCAAAACCAGCTTTATCTGGTGTATCTGCAAAAGATGACTGTGCAGCCTGTGCATGTGCAGGAAGTTATCAGCCCAGAGCATCAGGACCATCTGGCTGAGAAAGCACTGGGTTCATTTTCACTCTCTCCCTCATCTCTGGTGAGGTGGGAAGACTCTTATATCCTACTAGTTTTTCCTTAATTTTTTGCTTAAGTAAAGCTTAGTTCTTTCACTCCATTATTATATGAGAGAAGTCAAAAAACAAGGGATTATATTAGTATTATTGAGATACATTACATAAATGTTATATTTATATAAGCAGACAATGTTAAAACTCAAAGTGTTCAGAATTGCCAAAACAAACATTGCTTCAGCCCAGTTTTTATGCATGGCATATTTCTGCCTAGCAGATACTGACTTTAGTCACCTTTTTCTAGTTCCCAAAATTCCAATTCTGCAAACATTCAAATACACACTGAGCTTTGGAGTAAAACATATACATAAATGATTCCAGTGTTGGAAACAAATGCAATCCTTGGCTTATGGGAAAAGAAAACAGTTCGAGCATGGACTGAGGGAGTTCCAGGTTAAGATCCTTTGTATCAGTATTTTTATGAGAATAAGATCCACATGAATAAAATGTAAACCCATGGAAATCCTACCAGAGAAGAAAAATATAAAACCAAAACAAACCGGCTGACATTTGAATAATGAGTTTGGATTTCTCTGTGAACCCAAAACTTCAGGTGGCACGCCAGGTACACAAATTCTGGTGATTCTGAATCGAAACACAACTTTTCTTCTCTTAGAGAAGTGCTAATTAAAATCATTTATTTCAAAATGTATTCAGTGTCTCAGAAGGTTAATGGTTCCGATTAATATTTTTCCTTTCCCAAGAGCCTACATTATTGGTGTTCTGTCACAGCATTGCTGGCAGATGACATCAAAATATGCCTTTTTTGTGGAAATGTGTCTGCTTAAACGATTTCTTTATTTGTGATGTGGCATCTCCTGTGAAACATACTCTATTTTCACATGAAAAACAAAGGCAGGACAGAGTTCTATTATCTACAAAGCCAGTAAATGGTCTTGTACAAATCTTGCACATGATGTAGAGCCTTCAGTAGTGGCTTCTCTCCTTTCCCTGCTCTGTCTGCTAGAAAGACAAGTAACTGAAAAAGAAAAAGTAACCCATAAAAGAGGAAACACAAGACTTCCCCTTCAGCCATAATTCTGAAATCCCTTCATATGCAGTGGGGTTGCATAGAGGGAAGAATTTTGAGCTCTGCAAATGTTAATCAGCAATTTCTGGAGAAGCAGTGACTGCACCTAATGCCTCAATTACAGCACCCAGAGCAATTACAGCTCTTTCACTTTGTTTCCATCACTCTTGTTCAGGATGCACAGAGGAGACAGAGGCCTTCAATAAGGAGGTGTCAGTCTTCTACAAGCAGTACATTGCCAGAACTGCAAGGAGCACAACTTATTTCCATGTCACTCTGATTCTCTGCACTCTTCAATCCATCCCTTAACAACACTTTTTCTGGAGAGCAGGCAGACAGTTAAAGCAACATCATAAAATCCCTCCCTGCTGGTACACAGAATCAAACTATCATTTAAGAGTAATATCCTCAGTTTCTGGGTGAAGAATAAGGTTTGTACTGCAGCTCCCTTAGGAAATGTATTGTTTCTTAAGTACAGGTGGGGAAGTTCAGAGGAGCACGAGGAATAGGAATCAATGGGGAAATCTAGGATGAAGTCAAGTTACATTTCCGCCCACTCACTCAAATGGAATCGTTAGTGCATGAAGACAACAGAGAAGTTCAGATATCAGCTCAAACTAGCACTTAAGCACTAAAACAGGTATGTAAAGACTGTAACACACTTCAGCATTAAATGCATGAAAGAACAGTGTTTCAATTTTTTATATGTAAAAAAGAGAATTTTGTAAGCTAGCAGAGGGTATTTACATTCCTTAATAAAACTAAAATAAATGGCCATTTTATAGGCGCAGGAACATGTTCCAAGGTGTGTGTTTGCCAATTACACACACCCCACATGCTGACTGATGAACACACACACCCTGGCGTGTGTTCTTGCTTACATAGCTCACGTGCCTCCCTGTTAAGTAATGGAAAAAGACTTGCCTTGCAAACTGGCTAACGCCGCCTCTCCTCGCTCGCAGTGACTTCTGCAGAAAGCATTCACTGCTAGGAAAAACAACTTCTGAGGCAGAGCTAAGCCCTTTGCAGTCTGAAGAAGAGTCACTCTTGTCTGCAAGAACCAATGCTGTGATCTCTCCATTTCCTGTGCCACTCTCACAAGTGTTTTCCCCCAAACTGGGCTGGCACTCAGCACTTCTCTTGTGCATTGCTGCCTACTGTGTGTAAAGACACAGCCCTCCTTACAGACTACTTTTGTCCTACCACCTAGTAAATCGCAATGACTGCCTGTTTCACTGTTTTCCTCTTTATAAACAGATGGGCATGCTTAGGCTTTCCACACAACAACAAGGTACACTGTTATATGGGGACAAACTTCTTTTAGAATGATCATTCTCTTTAAGACCTTTTCTTTTTAATTTTTGCTTTGCTTCTACTTGCTTATTTTGCAGCAAAAACAGTGCCAGGCTTCTTGTTCTTCTCCTTTTCCTTTTCAGAACCAATGCACAACAATGCAAAGGAATACAAATTCCCTCAAGCTCATTATATTGTGTGATGCTTTATCTCTCATTCCTCTGTTTCTCTGTTTTCAGTAGAGTCCAACTGTGCTTGTCAGGATCTGTCTGTAGATAACAGCATGTACTGGCAGGGCAGAGGCCTTCCCTGTTAGCTCTCTGTTGTGACACAATACAGACCCCTTCATCTCCCATCTATTTTTCCTGTATAAAATTTACACCTCCTTTATGAGGTTTAATACCAGAGAAATTATGTCATATAGGAACCATAATTTCTAAAGATAGAGTTATTCAAAGAAACATGGATAGACTGATGGTACAGAACTGTCCAAGACTCTCAGGAGACAGCAACTGGATAATGTTCAATCTAAGTAAAGGCAAAGCACTGAACAATATTCTCTTAATAAATAAACAGATGTGCCATGAGATGAATCATTACCATTTCTAGTCGTAACAGATAGTGATGAAAACTTTAGTTTGGTTCTTGGCAGCAGTCAAAAAAGCAATTCTGGTGTTAAAAATTCAGAACTGCTAATAAAAGGGCAAAGATCAAACCAGAAAAGATCACTGTGCACCCATACAAGCCCATGGTGCACCCATACCTTGGATGCTGCATGCAGTCTTGGGCCCTTACTCTCCAAAAGGATGCAATAGTTTTGGAAGAGGTTCAGAAGAAGGCAGCAAGGATGATCAAAGGCATAAACCAGTTTCTGTTTAGGAATAGCCAACTCTCATTCTGCACAGAACAGTATCACACGATCAACACCCAAAAAAAAAAAAGGAGAGTTCCCAAAATTATTTTTTCCACCACCTGACTGGGAACAGTACTTCAAGAGGATGCTGTAGACAGCAACCAGAGTATTTTTGTAAAGTGTGTTCAAAGCAAGTATACCTAGTTTATGCTTCTCTGTAGCACAAAGCTTCATTTGCCATGGAGGGAACAGACATTAAAATAAAGGAAGAAGTGACTACACCCTCTTTAATTAAATTCCTCAAGTATGTAAGAATATGTAACAGACATAACCCCCAAAAGAAGCAGACACTTCAGATTTCCAGAACTGCTGAGTCCTGCCTGGCACCACTCATTCAAAATATCCATTTAACTTTCAGACCCTTTCCTCTCAATCACCTTGTCATTTACACATTTTTCTAGGCTATCCTAAACAACATCGCAAATTGTCCTGAGTCTGAGCTACCTCTTACAGTTGCCTATATCGAATCATACACAACCTCAAACAAAACCCAAAATTTTGTTATTCTGCATATCCAATCCAATCCTGAGGTATCCAGTAATCTAAGCAGTCATCCACCAAGTTTGCACTGTTCACAGGAAATGTTAACATCTCACAGGGACATTGAGAGCCCTAGCTTTGCACTTCAGTGCACATCAATCCACGCACACACCTTATGAAATGCTACATTATTAATCAGTCACCTCCACACTGCTCCCTTTCCTCCTGTGCTACATTATTACAGTACTGCATTCAGCTTTATGTTAAGAACTTAACTAAAATCTGAAAGAAAGAACCTGTCTTCCCTGAACAAACCTATTGTCTTTCAGTGTTTTACGTACTGCACAGGAACGGTATTTCCATTTATTCCTAAAAGTATGTGCATCACATGTGCAAGATATCTAGTTTTCATCACTGATGGAGCAAACAGAATGTAAAGCTGAATCTCTTTCAACACAGTTTAAAAAGTTTTAAAAACCAGCTGTTGGAAATTCTGCCTGTGATCTCCTATTTTTCTTTCTCCCCACAGAAATTTCACAAAGAAATGGTTCTAACCAACTGAAAGTACTAATGATGGCATCTAATATCCATAAAGAACCTTAAGTAAAAGATTACTAACATCCTTACTGAAAAACACGTGCACAGCATCTAATCTCTGAATTCAGCAGCTCTTTAGAGTCCTTTCCTAATGTAAAAAGCTTGACTGTATTTCAGCTTGCTCATTATAAAGCTCTGAGGTTCACAGGTTTCCTAAACTAAAATAAGAGGTGAAAAGGTCACAATCTTTAAGTGTACAACCAAAGAGAGGTACTGTGCACTGGCTACCTCATCCTCCCAAGGTGACCTTGGTTCTGACTGACACTAAACCAGTGACCTGTACAAAGCTGGGCCTTCCATTTCCCTTTTTACTGGAACAGGTCCCTACCATATTAGAGGAGAGATAACTATCAACAGTTAATATAGAAATCACTCAACATTTTATATTATAAAATAATCCATTTAGTAGCTTATGCTATTCTGAGCTTTGACCTTCTTGTCCTTTCCAAGCTGGCTGGCTGCCTTAGACTGATTTGTTTTGTAATGCTCCAGTCAAAACATTTCAGCTGTTGCATGAGAAGGAGACCAGGAAAAATGTCACTCTATTTACAGTGCTTAAAAATTAATAAAAATAAAACTTTTTCACCCTAACTTTTGGAGAGAGGTCTTGAGACCTGACCACATTAAGGAGGACTTGAAACATCTCAATTTGAAAAAGCTTTGTGAGGCTTCTTGACAGTTTGTAGATACTTTCCAAATTTTGCCCACTCAAAGACTGATCCTATCAAGGCTCAAGGAGTCTGCAGTCCATGCTGGATCTAGGCTCCCAAAATGACAGCAGAGAAGCAACCTCTCTCCCCTTACTGGAGTTGTTAGAATACAGTCAAGCAGAAGGAGAAAGAAGACACCAGAACAAAAAGCCTGATATGAAGAGTGAACACACTGAAAACCAAGAGTCTGGACACTTGGGCAAAAGCATTCTTTTGTTGTCAGAAAATATCCTGGGTAACAGGCAAAAGTCCCATTCTTGCACAGTAGAGCTCACAAAAAAAACCAAAACAACAACAACAAAAAACACCAGCAAAGGAGCTTAATGTTGTCAATTTATCACCTATTTCAAGCAAACAAGTTTTTTGTGGCAGACCCAGAGGGTCCTGTACTGCTGATAACTGCAAAGATCTCTATATGGCACAAAATTACGTAAACCTGATTATTCCCCCCAAGAAACTAGTGATGGTTCATCTGATTTTAAACAGTGTTAATCAGAGCCCTCAAAAGCAAGGAAACATGAGTATTAAGGTAATTAAAGTAGAGGCAATCCTAATGACTTGCAAAAATAATTTTCTAAGTGAATGCAATTTAATTAATCATGCACAATGCACACATCTTTAATTAATGTAAACAAAGACTGCATTATGATGCACACGCAGAGGATGAATGAATGAAGATTGTAGCCAGTCCTTAACTCTTAAGTGCTCGACAAACACAACATCCTCTATAATGCCATTTTAATATAGCATACACAAAAAGCTAGACAAACACAGTGCATTTTGCATCCACAAAGAGGAAAGCTGGGCAGAAGACCAAGTGCAAAGCAAGCCCTAAATGTGTCTGTGGCTACAGCCCAAGTACCATAACTGTGGCCCTTCCCCGAGCTTTTGCAGCTCTCAGTATTACACTTACATGCCTTCCAGCATCACTCCCATAAATATTTAAAACCCAAGGCTGTTTGGAATGTCTCTGCCCTAACTGTTATCACCACCCTAATGAAGGTAATTAAATATAACCAAGACTCATGCCATCCATTTTGATTATGGAATATGCCTTGCTGCACTTTGCTTCTGTGCCTCCTCTGTACTTGGCTGTCCAGGTACATCACACTTAGTCATAAAATTAGTGTTACTTCTCTAGATAAAGTTGGTTGCTTTGTAACTAAACCTACATGAAGAATAGACTTGACCTAACCCAACACTGAGGAATTTACACCCAGTCTACATGTACTGCTTACATGCACCTCATTTTTAGAGGCATTATTCATTTTAACCCCAGATATTCCCATGGTATCTTACAAACACAGCATCATTTCCATGTCACTGTTGAAAAAAAAACAAAACCACACACAAAAGTAACAAAACAAGAAACAACCACAAACCTCCAAAATAACACCTGGTATCACAGTTACAGATTCATTGAACCAGGGTGGCATTTACACAACTGACACGAATCTGAGAGCCTTTCCAAGTCCCCACTTTGTCCAGAGGCTTGCTAGCACCTTGTGTACCTTAGCTGGACTCCGTGAGCTCCAGGCAGGAGGTCTGAATAAGAGCAAACTTTGGCCCGTGGCCTTTACCTTTCCATCTCTGTACTTTTCCAAATGAAATAAATAGACATTGATACCTTGAAGTACATTTGCTGGCACATGCTGCAGGGAAGTTTATGAAAGTATAAGTGATGCTAAAACACACGACTGAGCCAACACAAGGAATGCTTTTTGCTATAAACAACAAGAGAAGGTATATTGACTTTTCTGTTCTATTTGAAGTAAAACTATTATATTTTTACATACACTGTTTAAATGTATGTTTTCACAGACAAAATAAAGCCAACTTGCCCTAGCCCTATAGTATATCTGCTAAAGGAGAAAATATGCAGCCCAGCAAGTTTTCCCATCAACCTTTCTTTTCAGGCAAGTAATAAATCTTGAGTGAAAAAATCACTGTGCTCTTCAGCTGTCACCACTAAGATTTTGTTTTTTAAAACCATAGCAGACTTAAGGCTGATTTACTACTCAGCCCTCCACACGCTGACAGTCGAATAGTTGGAAACAAAAATCACTTCTGCACACCTGGAAATATTTTATTTGCTGTGCTCATGAGAAAACAAAGTTTTCATCTGTGAGGAAGGAGGCGGGGGGGAAGAGAAGGGAGAGAGGGAGATTCAGGTGAATCTTAAAACCTAGTTCTTGACTTAAAGAGATACAAATATATATATATATATACACACATATATATATGAACCCCAAAACTACCTCTGCATACTTAGAGTGGTCAGGATCTTTAGAAACCATGGGTTTATTATGTAATCCAGCTTTCAAGTCTGGAGGTCTCAGCCCCTTGAAAGTCTCAGCCAGTAAACAGCACTGCTCATCCACTGTGTCTATTCAGTCATTTCAGTTTGGCAGCTGAAAAGAACATGTGAAAACTTTTCAATAATTTCACTTTACTCTTTTGCTCTTTTTTTTTTAATAAATGTAATAAGCTTCAAATCACCCTAAAGTATAAAGATCTGATATTAATAAAGACAAAGTCGAATCTCTGAGAAATTTTCCAGAGCACCTCTTTGCCCTAGTCAGAGTTGCAGGTTTAAGAAAATTAAGGGGAAAAATTCAAACACATACCAGAGAAAACCAATTTATGGAAAATGTGATGTGCCAAAATTGTGAAAGTATTTTAGAATATCAGATCCTCTTTTCAATGCCATGTAGTTTGATATCATTTTTCCCTAAAGCTTCATTTTCTGAAAATTTATTATATGCTCCAGAACAATCATGTCTTCAAAAGAAATCCCACATCTTCTGTTATTTCAAAGAGCCATACTTGCACCTGGGCAAGATGATGTAATTGTTCTAGGTACTGGCTGACTGAAAAGGAGACCCACAAAACCTCACTCTCTGTTTTAAATCCCAGGGCTTTACAAGAATATGAGGAGTGTCCTTTGACAAGCAAAGAGGCATTTCAGCATTTAAAGTAAAAAAAGTAATAATTAATGGTTCAGGAGTACGGATAGACATGGCAATTGCATTCCCATACTTCAATTCATGCTCTGAAATACTGCACATCATTTCCTTCTGAAAAGCACCCCGTCTTGGGTCCCCTGTCCTTCAAATCTGGATGAAATCTGCACTGCTGAGAAATGGCAGCAAGAGACTTATCCCCCTTTCCTTCCTATGCTCATTCCCTGCCTCTGCAGGACACATGATGGATTATGTGGCTTCCAACTTTACAGTCCTATATGACATTTGGGAAAACTGAAATCCTACCAAGTCAGAGTTGTAACACAGGAATAACCTTTAGTGAGATGTATCTGGGCAACATAGAAATCACAGACAGGCAGCTATGTAAATAGGAGAATATATTACGTGATACTGAGGTAAAATTGTGCCACTGCATCTGACCTCACCACCTGCTTTGTAACAGCACATACACATTTCCAGACAATAATTAATAAATGTGCAAGATTCTTTCCTATTCCTTTTAACTTGTAAAACTGCAAACTTAAATATTTGAGTTTCTTCCATGAGCCTTCAGAAAGACTGAACTTTGATGTTTTTACAGAGGAAAGATTATTCACTTTTGCTGCAGGCAAGAAATTATAATTTCTTTACTGATTTTGCCAAATGGTTCTATCACGCATTTTTTATTTTCATCAAAACAAGCCACTTTAAATTAAGATTGTCCCATAACTACATAGTAATCAACATTTTGAGGACCAAATCAATTTGATAAACCTCAGCTTGATTTCTCTGCCCAGAAGACTCCTTCAAATCCAACTGAACCATGGTGGGGGAAGAGAGTTTTATTCCCTTTCCTCATGCTTGGCAGTTGCTAGGAAGAGTATCAGCTGCAGTTCTGTTTTATTTTGTTCATGCAACCAGAACAGAAAACGTAGCGTTATCTGCGTGACTCTCAAACTAAATAAGCTGAATTCAAAGCCAGGGGTTAATAGAATGAAGTCAACAAAGCTTACATAAGGAGCAACAAAACTCGCAGGTGATGGAAGAGGAAAAAATTGAGGAAAACTAGGGAACAGGAAGTTTTTAAAAAGCAAAATAAACATGCAAAAAGGAGGCAGGAAAAATCCCCTGCACCGGCACAATATACAAAATACATGTTTTTATAGCAAAAAGCAGGATGCTTGGAAATGGGGAGCCGAGCACTGCCCTCCTGTGCTAACAAAGCATTTGTAAAGGCTCAGTTCTTCAGCATTCTGGTACCAAAACAGCTTCTAGTTTTAACTACACTGAAGCCCATGAATGCAGACAAAATCCAGACCATCCTCAATCTGAAGACAATGGGCAATGCTGACAGCACAGCTTCCCATTAATCTTCATTTGTCCTATCACATCCTGTCATTCTTATGCAAATTGCATATTTGAGGATGCATCTTTTCTGCACCCCAAGATAAGGAGAAGTGAAGCTGTCAGGAGCACCAGGACATCATCCTGTACCACGGGCCACCTCTTCACTCAGCACCTCGTGTTTTACATCACAGTTAATGTGTTTGGCATTCAAATTTGACCCAGCAGGAGGTAAAACCATCCGATGCAGGATGCAGCAACATGCATCTTGCTTCCTGTGCTAAAACATTCACCGAGGTCCCTGGGGGTCTGACAGTCTCCCTTTTTTCCGATGCACCCTTGCTAATGGAGTTTGAAACGCTGCTTGAGAGGGAAAAAAAATGTATCTGCATGGGTAGGTAATGGTAGCACTTCACCCTTCTCGCACCAGAAGTAAGCCCAGCACTAAAAGACCAGGAAAACAGGTTCCACTGAGAAAAAGAAAAACAGGAGACACAAATCCTGATGAGTTGGTCTAGGTTTTCTTCCACAGAAATCTGTCACACCACACCTGAAAACTTGTTCGCATGTATGTCTGGACAGAACGTTTCATTTCAAACTGAGCAATTTATACACAGGGTTCAAAATATTTCATGCGGGGATGAATGACCTCTTATTAGGAGAACTGATGCCTAGGAAAATACAAACAGGCTTTGAATCATAAGCAGCTCCATAAAGTTACTGTTACATATTTTAGGCATGAAAAATCACTCCTGAGTGGGTAAGTCACCAAAACCAAAGGGCAGTTTTTCCAGTTATTGCTCATCAATTCTGCTTATAGAAAGAAGGAGAAAATGAAAGATTTTACTATTATTACTGACTCAGAGTGTTTTGTTTCTGTATCACTTTCAAAGAATGTTCAGAACATCTTGTCCCAGAGTATTTCCCTTCCAAGTGAAATCACTTTCTGTACCATACATGGCTGAAAACAGTATGTGCTGGCTTTGTATTCTTACAGAAAATAGAAACTATTCCAAAGTCTCTCCAGCATCACATGAATGAGATGCAAAGTAGCTGAGGCACAAACATGAGACATAACTTTAGGCTGCAATAATATCTCGATACAATCATCTTAGAGAAATACGTTATTAATAGGCATCTGTGACAAGTCAAAACAAGTTTCCCATTACACATAACTTTGTATAAAAGTTTGACTCAAATCTATTCACTCTCCGAAAGCAATGTACTGCAGTGTTTGCAGGGATAATAAAACCTGCACTAGGCTCTGGGGAATAACCTTACATTTGATATCCCCACATGCTGTTTGCAAATTACAAGAGATTAATCATCACATCATTGTCAGTTAAAAGCAGGAGTCACATAAATTAAAATGCTGGATGGATTGTTACCAATTTTGCAGGCATCTAAACCTCAGAAAACACACATTCCTCAAGCATTTCTTGCTTTGAAAAGTTAAAGAATAGTCACAAAAAAGTATTCCAGACGTTTTCCCTGTCCTTGGAAGTAGAGAACAGAGACTGCCTTGCGCTTTTATACCATATGTAAAGTTCATACATTAAAAAATTACTGGATAGTCACCACAGATATTTATGAAAACAAGACACTCATTGTCATACATAACTATTTCCATATAAAATATTAATTTAACAAATCTTACCTTCTCAAAGGGACCACCAATCACAGAGCAAACTAAAAGCCCCCACTGAAAGATTTCCCATTAGTGAAGCAGAAATGCTTTCTGGTGTCATCTTCTTTCTTCCAGGCAAGGGAAAAAATATAACTCATGCACTGCAAATTTTGAATGGACCCAGGAGAAGATGGTGGCCTTGTAAAGCCTGTCTGGTCTGGATAACAAAACTGTGTTGTTCATTTTTAAAAGATCACCACTCCCATAAAATTCTTATGTACAGAAGACATTAAATTTTTAGGCGTCATATCAAAATGAAAACTTTCAGTCCCAGGCTAAGAGGTCTGGATTTGCATCAGTGATGTAGGTACAGTACATAGTAACTTAGGTTCTATCCAAAAGTTCTCTGTATTGCAGGGTGGCACCCTTAACTCATGGTAGTTCTGTTCCAATATTGCCTGTATTTCAAATAAAATCTAAACTATGAGAAAGCAGCATTCACTGTGTGTCCAGGAGAAATCCAGCAAAAGGGAGAATGACAGAGAACTCAATTCCCAGGTGGTGATGGAGACAACACAGTACAATGTTGAACTGACTCTGACGGATATTTCCCTTTTGTTCAACAGAGTGTTTTCAAATTCAGCTTAGTCTGACCCCAAAGAACAGTCACCAAAGAAAACCAAAATCAATTTGACAGGAGTGAAATCTTGAAAGTTTCAATTTTGCAGAAGCACACTTTTCACTGCTGGATATTATAATTTTCTACTGAAAACTCTTTCCTAGCTCTGCTTTGCCATGGCAGGTTCACAGATAAATGTACAAGTAAGCTCTGAGGAAGCCTTGGTCAGGTCTCCATCAGCTGTGTGGCTTCCTTCAGTTCAAAAGGGAAGAGGCCATGTTCTGGAGCCAAAATGCAAGTTTTTTTCTCAAGACTTCATGTGCATAGAAACCATCCCTTAAACGTAGACATTTCGTATGTATTTTATGCCTGAATGCTCCAAGACAAACAGAAAAGACTGTTCCAGAAACAGCTTAAAATGTGAGAATTATTCTAGAGACTTAAAGTAACCCTAAAATGGTCATGAAAACTTAATTAACTTGTCATCAAAATCATTAAAGTTGTGAAGGCGAAAAGCTGTGGAATAAAGAACCTTACAAACACTACAAAACATATCTTGAAGGAAATCACTTCAGACTGATCCTTCTACTGCACTTAGCTGTGAGAAGACACAGCAGTGGTAAACGGTTTTAAGTGGATTTTCCAGAGGGCTGCTGGGTTGGGTTTGTGCTTGGAGGTTTTCTGCAGTGAGTGTTACAAGCCTCAAGATTTTACAAACTTGAAATGTTCTCGTCACACCAGCAGAGCTGCTCTGGGATCTGAGGAGAAATTGCCCTGTTTATAGCTGGAAACTAAATTGCTGAGACATTTAATCCTTGAAAGGAAATAACTAATGAAACCAACAAACTCCAGCAAACTCCTGCATAAACAAACAACAGAAGCAAAAACCACAGCAGCAGTTTGACAGAAATGTTCCTGCACAAGTTCAATGAGCTTGACTTAAGGAAAATTTCTTCTAGGAAATAGATTTTAAGGCTACCATAAAACTTTTTTTTTCTGGTAAAAATACTGTAGAGGGGGAAAAAAATGAGGGACATGAACCATTGCTCTGCCTTGTCTTCATTTTCAGACTTCTACTCTATCATTAAATTGATCAGACAACAGTTTGGAGAGTAAAACAGGATGGAATTATACCAAAATCTGGCCTTCTCAAGAGGAACAGGATAGAGACAGTGCATCTATTTGTACCTTGTCTATCATGTCCGGTCTGTTTGTAGCTGCCAAAATTGTCACGTCCTTCAGCTGTTCTATCCCATCCATTTCTGTCAGCAACTGAGCCAAGACACGGTCTGCTACATTTCCAGCACCTGAAGAGCTGATTTACAGAAAAAAAAGAAAGTCACAGCATTACTTTTCCCTTCCTAGAAACTGAAGAAATGGAAAGATACACTGTTCTTTCCATTTTACAGGGATGCATCTTTTTACCTTAATTCTTCACCATTATTTATTTTTGCCTTCAATCTCTGAAACAGCATCAGTGATCTGAAGTGAGTAAAACCAAATCAGAGCATTTGAGTTCCACAGGTTTCCTTGGTATTGAGCAAAGCAGCTGAGATTTGGGGTTTTTTTACTTATTGCCCTGCGTTGAGGGTTAGGTTGTCTTTCCTGTTGTTTCCTTTAACAGTATAGAATTTTTTCCCATTAAGTTGCTAAGTAGCCTTAACTACTGGGTACTTAAGAAGAACAAAGGATGTGGCCAAGCCCCAGAGGGCCATCTCTGTTTACTGTTCTGTCTGGGAGTTTTCTTTCAGAGGGGGGTGGGGGGATATCTCGAGAATTGCGACTGGTAAAAGGCAGGGGCAGAGGCTGGGCGGGCACTGGGTTTCCGAGGATGACACGGAGAGGTGCTGCTCCGCTGTTTGGGGGAGAGGAGTTTTGCTGCTGCTGGAGCCCTGGCTTGGAGCTGCTTCTTCTGCTGCTCGGGTGAGCCTCTGCTTGTGAGAGCAGCCACTGAACCTATTGCCATCTGTTCGGGTGCCCGGGATCCCTGAGCGCGCCTCTCCCCACCCTGCTGGGAGCCGGGCTGCCCCTGCCCTGCCCCCACTGCTCCTTCAGCACTGCTCTGGGTTTCACTGCGCTGCAGCCCGGCACCCCTGCCTGCTGAGACGTCCTGCCATCCCAGTTTTGCTGCTTTCCAAGAGTCCTGCTGGGGCACCGGGATCAACTGCCCCAGAGGGTTTGTGAAGCAAAGCCTCTCTCTCTTCCCTCCCTCCCCATCCCAGCTGAACCGCCATACCACGTGTCTGCTGGAGCTCACGCCACAGCGCCCCCTGCAGCCGTGGGGGAATCATCGCACCTGCTCTGCTCACTGAGCACCATCAGCGCCCCCTGCCGGCTGTGACCATCACTGCACCCAAGGGGACAGTGCCTGCAGGCCCAGAGGGCTGGGACCAGGTTCCTGGTTCTGTTCTGTTGCTAATGCCATAGGACTTGTTGTTTGTTTGCTTTATTATAAATACTAGTAAAGAACTGTTATTCCTATTCCCATATCTTTGCCTGAAAGCCCCTTAATTTCAAAATTACAATAATTCAGAGGGAAGGGGTTTACATTTTCCATTCCAAGAGAGGCTCCTGCCTTCCTCAGCAGACACCTGTCCTTCAAATTAGGACACCCTGCTATGAAGGTTGTAAAGAACTTAGCACAATGCGGATATCTGGTGTAAACATTTTTAAGAAAACTGAATTCATGCAGCTTCTTTACTGGTCAGACAAACTTTCATTTTTAGCACCATCCAAGTGAGAGCTCATACCACCCTATGCAGTATAAAAAACCAGGCAGTTACGTGTTTTGCAGAGTTGTTCTACGTTTTTATATTCCCTCCATCACATGAGAATAAATTGAGTGTTGACCAACTGTCTCATAATTGCATTGTCAGTCCTTTAACTCAGCTAATTTTCCAGATACCAGGAAAAAAAACCAACACTGAAAAAACTGAAAACTCCAGTTTTGAAACCACGAATATGTGAAAAACCTAAGCAGACAAGCATAAAGTATTCCCTCTGCTGAGAAGGGACAGGGAAACTGAAGCAGGCTATAGACAGCAGCTGGAGATGGCACCAAAAATGTGAGTTTTATCCTCCTTTGCCAGAAACTGGGAATCCTGCTCTTGGCACACACCAAAACCTCACTGTTCTCCACACAACCTTCCCCTGTGGGTGGCAGGCACACACCTCCATCATCTTTCACCAACGGGACTGCTCTTCCAGGGCTATTCCCTCCTCTGCTGCACAGGGGAAGGTTTCACTTCTCTACCCTTAAATATGCTCTTTTCAATACAATTTTTAAAAATTAATCTCTCTAACTCTTCTGGATCCTTATAAACTAAGAAGCAAAAAGAAGTCTGATACTTAAAACAAGACCAAATCTACAGATGATTATCTAATTATTATCTAATTTTTTTAATCTCAAATTTTTTTGGAATTCTCTTTAATGGACCTACACACAGAAAAATGCAGTATGATGATCATGACAAATGCTAGTTTTAAAAAATAAATATATTAAAATGTAAGAGCTCCAATTATTTCCATCAGATAGAGAGTGCACAACTGCAGTTGTACAGTTATTATACACATATATTGCTGCAGAACTGCCACCCACCACCAGCCCACCTTCAACCACAGTGATGCCCCAGAGCCAAAGCAACAGTAATGCCTCCATCACTGCTGTACAGCTCCAAATAAACTCCCTAACTTTCCTATCCTACAACTGGTTCTGCAATTTTCCAGAGCAAAACAGTTAACTTACCACACCCAGTCTGGAAAATATCTTTAAGAAACTATAATAAATGTTGGCTATGAGAGTAAAATATTTCGGTTGCTAAGAAATATTAGAGAAGGGACTTGGGTTACCTGGTTGTCAGCTTTTGGGGTTTCTGCAGCTACACTGGAAATTCTCAAGCCATATCTGAGCATTTCTAACATACCCGTGGGTCACAGTTCCACTGACTTACAGAGGGCTGAGTGTGACAAAATGCTTCAGGTGTTGGACATGGATAGCAAATGCTTTTGAAGGACACACAACATAAAGGAAATTAAAATGAACTTTGTAACATTAGCTAGTCTCAGCAGGGATCCAGGCCTCTCATCCTGCTTGAGTTTCCATTTTACTCCTCTTTATACCCAACAGACTGAGCAAAAGAAAATGCTAAGCAAAGGAAAAAATAATTGTAGAACTGGGACCAAAATGTTAACATTACATAAGATGATCTGAAGCTAGAAGACTCTGGAGGAGATGCTAAACTTTTCTGTTTCCTTACAAAAAAAAAAAAAAAAAAAAAAATTTAGTTTTAGAAAGAGGTACCTAGAATGGATATTACATCTTCCCCCAATATAAACATTTCTTTTACAAGCTTCAGACTGAGAAAAAAAACCACACAACACATTAAAGAAGTGTTTACTCTAAAGAAAATCCCCACGAGGGAATGCACATTGCAAAGCCTCTCATGCAATTAGGGCATCATCAGAAAACCACAGTTAGGCAATCACTGATGGTATAATACAGCTCAAACAATGAGCATGGCTTCCAGTACATTATTAAGGGCTTTATTATTATCTCTTATTTTAAGTCCATGCATGCAGAAAATCTTAATAATAACACCAGTATCAAGTGAGGAAGGGCCTGGGTCCTATAACACCGTGGATTTCTAATGTCAGAGCTTTTATTTACATACTTCACTAAGCTATCACACGCTGCACCATTTTAGCACAGCCTACAATAAATTAGCTTTTGCCTTAACAGGACACCCTATAAAAATCCTAGGCAGGCACAGGGAGAGATCTCTTCCCCAGCTGCTCGGAACTGCCTCAGAGCCACGGTGCGCTCTGAGAGCTCCAGTGCTGCCCAAGCCGTTAATTCCAGGGGTGACACGCGAGGATGTGATTTTCCATTTTCCCATGGTTTCCCAGCAAGGCTTCCAAATTACACAGGCAACATTCATTAAGGCTGCCCGGAGTTTTGATGCAAACAGCAGCCAGAGAAACAAACCATTATTAACCCTCCAGTCCTACAGAGGCACTGCCAAAACCAACTTCCAGCCAAGGGGCTGCCTTGGCCCCCCGTCCCCCACCTCCACGTGTTGATGTCATCATCACAACTGCCTGGAAATGGTCCTCCAAAGGCACGTCCTGGTACAGACTAATTTCCTGTCAACACACTGCTTGCAAATCCAGGCAGCTAGAGTGTTGGGGGTTAGGGTTTTTCTTTCCTTTTGTTTCCTTTAACGTATAGAATTTTTTCCCATTAAGTTGCTAACGAACTCTTAAGTACTGGATACTTAAGAAAAACAAAAGATTGTGGCCAAGCCCTGGAGGAGAGGGGTTGATAAAAGGCAGGGGTGGGGGCAGCGAGAAGGAGCTGGAGCTGCACTTCAGAGGGGAACACGGAGGTGCTGCTCTGCCTTTTTTGGGGAGAGAGGAGTCACTGCTGCTGCTGCTGGACCCTTTTCATGTGGAGCTGTTTCTTCTGCTGTGAGTGAACCCCTGCTTTGAACTGAGACCTATTTTACCATCTGCTCAGGGGGGCCCGGGATCCTGAACTAACCTCGCCTTGCCGGGCTAGGAGCTGGGCTGCTGCCCCTGCCCTGCCCCCCGCGGCTCCATCGGCACTGCTCTGGGTTTCACTGCGCTGCAGCCCCACTCCCCCTGCCTACCGAGACGTCCTACTGTCCCAGCTTGCTGTTTTCCAACAGTCCTGCTGGGGCACCGGGATCAACGGCCCCAGAGGGGATTGTGAAGCAAAGCCTCTCTGTCCTCCACCCGTTTCCCCTCCCGGCTGAACCGCCACGTGTCTTCTGGCGCTCGCGCCACAGCGCCCCCTGCAGCTGCAGGGGAATCATTGCACCTGCCCTGCTCACTGAGCACCACCAGCGCCCCCTGCCGGCTGTGACCATCACTGCACCCAAGGGGACAGTGCCTGCAGGCCTAGAGGGCTGGGACCGGGCTTCTGGTTCTGTTTTGCTGTTAATGCCATAAGAGTTGTTGTTTGTTCACTTTATTATAAATACTAGTAAAGAACTGTTATTCCTATTCCTATATCCTCGCCTGAGAGCCCCTTAATTTCAAAATTACAATAATTCGGAGGGAAGGGGTTTACATTCTCCATTCCAAAGGAAGCTCCTGCCTTCCTTAGCAGACACCTGTCTTTCAAACCAGGACACAGAGCTAAGCACCTCACATAATCCAAGCAGGGCCATGTGTGTGCATGGGTGTGTGTACACAGCAGCCGTGCCCCAGCCAGAAATACCTTCAAAATAAAAAAAAATGCATAAGCAAAGAAGAGCCTGCCTGAGAATTTCAGGCAACTGCTTGTGCTGCCCTAATTGAAATACATTAGGCTATGTTATTTTAATTTTTTGCCAACCCCCGCTTTATTTACAATCCTCAGTGAAGTTTTTAAAGGTAGAGAAAGTCATTACACCAGTAAGAGACAGAAATCCTCCTCTATGTGATATTCCAGCTAATCCTGCAAGTGTTCCACCAGTCTCAGACCAAGCACATCTGCACTCCTACACAGGCACTCAGCCAGATCATCAGAGAAGATTCCTGAAGGCTGTCAGGTAAGACTGGTGAATATGAAAGACAAACATGTTCTTAGTATTTTACTTTGGCTAAAGCCATTCCCAATACACATTTTGGAAGAATAAATCCTCAGTTTACCAAAGACTCACAATTAATCTGAATTAATTCTGCCCTTATCTGATGGACCTGAGTGATCAGGAGCACCAGCTCCAAAATCAATACAGCAGGACAGGGCTCTCCACAGCTTTTATTTCTGTCTCCTCTGGCCTTATCCAATGACTGTTCAAGCCAGCTGGATTAACATATCAACGGTCACTGAAATTTCCCCCTGGACACCTTAAACCACTCTCATACTTCTTTCAGAGGATATAAAAGCAACCACAGCCCAATCTTATCCTCCTCCTACACCAAGGAGTACATACAGTTCACTAGCTTATACAGATCTTCAAACTAAGAAGATTTTGTTTCCAGACATAACCAGATGTATGAAATCACATTTAAATCTGTTACCCTTTCTGCTATAGGCATTTTTTGACAGTGAATTCTTCTTTTGTACATTTTTACTTATTTAATTTCCTTTCCTTCCTCCCACTCCCTTTTTCTAACAGATTTTTTAATATTTGAAATCTAAAAACAGTCTGAGAATGCAGTCACTGCAGTTTCATCCACAATGAAATTTGGTAAGCGTCATCACTGTGTGCTACAGCAAATATACGTTTGCATCATCTGACCACTCCTGCATAAATACTCATTTCACTGGCTTTCCAACACTAGATGTCATTTTCACTGAAAAATGTATTTGAGTCTCTACCACCACTTAAATCTCATAAAGGAGAACCAGTGACTCTCCATCCCACCACTGACTTCAGTGGCATGGTCTGTACACCTTGGCTTCAGAATCAGGACCTTAATCTAATTACACCGCTAAACTATAGATGTGGAGATGCAGGAACTCTTCACACAATAACATCTGGAGAGCTGTTAAATTCACAGCAACTGTGAAGCCGCAAAAGCAGGAGGAAGTCTGGGAGGATCCCTCTCCCACACAGCCGACCCTAACTCAGGCAGAGCTGTGAGGTCAAAGAGGCAGACCTCAGGATAAATTACTGCAGACAGATTAATTCCCACATAGCTGAAATCTATAATGCAGGTTTTGTGACAAGGGAGTCCAGCCCACCTTCTCTTGCAAAACATCCCATCAGGCAAGATTTACATATGGATAAAAACTGACTTTATTATTTTTCCCCGCCAACAAAAGAATTACAATCATAATCAAAATTTATTGGTTTTAAAAATACTTGTGGACGTGGTATCATCGCAAATAACCCTTTCACTGAAACCTCTGGAAATAATTTCATATCAAAATAAATGTAAAACTCATTGACATGACAAAATGTTCAGTATCAAAAAAATTTGAACAGGTTGAAATAGACCTTCCTGGCAGGACTCTCCACCTTTGTGTGAACTATGGAGGTAAAAGGTTCCTGAAATACAGAAGCCCCCTGCCAGCAGACTCCCACGTGAGAGCCTCCTCGCTCGCACAGCCTGAAGGATTTTTATTGAGTCTGACATTTCTGTCAGGGCTTTGCAGGGGGAACCTGTCTGCAAGGAGTACCTGCCAAGCCCGGCTTTTCCATCTGGCTGCCGCGATCATAATTAACTGTCACACTCTTTTACTGCCCTCCCTCACGAGCTTGGGTGAAATACAGCTTTGGCAGGTTAAGGTTTTCCACAGCATTTGAAAAATAAAAAAATTAAAATAATCTATTCCAATAGCATTACCAGAAAGACAGTAACTGTAGGATGGTCCCAGATATCAAATTTCGTGCAAAAATTCCATCACTGGGGCATTTTGTCCAGCAGAATGGACACTGCCATGCCAGTCAGGAAAAGCAGGCTTGTCCAATATTAAAACACTAGGCCAAATTTACTTCTGTGAATATTATACCATGTGAATGGTACAACTTAAAAGACCACTATTCAGATCACTACAGATACCACAGGCTTGGATGTTATTAAAAAGTCTAAGATGTACAGCACGCAAATCTTTTATATTATCACTTATATAGCTTCACTCTTCATTAAAAACAAAAAACGAACCCCAAAACACATTAGTACACAAGCCCCTTCAGGGCTCAGACAAGAAACATTCTCCATGGCAGGGAACTTTCCTGCCTGTGTGATCAGAAAAATGCTGCAAGAAGATAATCCTAAACCCTTCCCTCCATCAGCACCCTACAGCTAGATGCTGTCACATTCTGTACACACCTGTATCAACTATTACCCACTATATTGTTTCATATCTTCCCTGTTTTCTCAAGTGCAAAATTCAAGTACCACAGAAGGAAAATATCCAGAGGAAACCTAGGCAAAGTCTGGGAAATTCAGTCTGGGTAGAATATTTATCTTCATGGTCACCTCCACACCAAAATGGTGTTTTGCCAACTGTTGGTTCACTGATTAAATGCCATTCATTAAATGCCAATTTGGTTTTCAAGGCATTAGAAGAACACAGAAAAATAAAAGAATTCCAAGTACTCCTTAAGTGGTCTCCAGCTTGGAAGCAAGCTTTCCTAAAAAGATGATGAGCTTCGTGAAAACAGGAAACAGTGCTCAGCTGTTAGCAGGTGACTTTGAAACAAATGGCCTGCAGACAGCTGCAGACACATCCTTCACGGTTGTGTAAGCAGCCTCTTCCACTTGCCTAAATTTCTCATTATTGCAGCTTCCAAAAGTTAATGAAGTAGGCCCAGAAAAATGAAACACAATGAAAGGAGAGAAAAGGAGGAAAGAAGCCAGTTTGAGACATTAGGAAATTTCTTCCAGAGGGCTTTCCCCAAGCACATCTCCAAATCTTTGAGTGCCTAGGTGTTGATCCATCACCCATTTCCATCTGCTTGCAACTAATTCCAGATGCACATCCATGAAAGATGGGCATTAGCCCACACTTCCAGCTAGCCCTGGCACTGTCTGGCTGACACAGGAAGGTTGCTAACATCATGAATTCTCCTGTTCTGCAAACACCAATGTTGCCTTAAAAAAAAAGCAATAAAACAAAATAAAAGAATGAACCCAAACCAAGCACACACCTGATGCACAGTAAATTTCCCATTTCCTTTCATTCTGTTTTTCTCAGCATTTCTCCTCTGTGCATTCCTAGAAGTTAATCAAGTTTAAAGCAGTAATCAATCATGTCTACCAGGGAAGCAAGCAGAGTTTAAGTTGGAAGTATTATAGACCTAGAAGTAACTAACTAGACTGGATCTCATTTCATTACAACAATATTTATGTATAATAGGTTCACTCTTTATAAATTTTAGCTACAATTATGTTCCTCCTGCATATCATTACAATGATGACTTCAAGAAAAGGGTTTACGGATCCAGTCCTGCTTTCACTGATGCCAGTGGAAATCTCTATTGACTCCAAATATCCAAATTATAATGCAGGCTGGGAAGTTATAAATTATGGGGGTTTGTAAACAAAAATTTAGAAGAAACACAGATTCAAAATCACATTGTGATAAAGGATTCTTGACAGCCAAAAGCCCTAACAAATTTACTTTAAAATTAAAGGGACTGCAGACATTTGCTGTATAAACACCCAAATGATAGGTAATGCTATTTGTTAAAACTGCTCTTCCAAAACCAAACTTTACCGTACAATAAAATTATTTCAAAACTTTTCTCTTTAACTACTTCTTGCAAGGCCTAAAACAAAAAGCTGGCACTAGGCATGCTGCTTTTTCCTCAGATAATATTTGTTTGGATACCAAATTCCAAAACTTTAAAGAAATCATACAGCAGTCACAAAACTTTTGAATGCCTCAACTCTCCATGGTGTACAAACACAGCTCAGATATTGCAGGGAATCAGCTGATGTTCCCCAATTCAGGGACACCAGAGCCAACAGAGGCCAGAAACACAAAGTTCTTCGTCTGAGCTGAACAAGAATTGGGTCCCTCACAACAATGGCAGAGGGAAACTCCATTTCTGTCACTTACACTTTGTTCACGTTCTTCTGTCTTTGCATGAGAAATACTAGGGGGACAATATATCCTCCAGCTTCACTACTGCTAACTTACCCTGTGCAAGGTGGATTCCTGCCAAGAACCTCTATCCTACCTAATGTCACTTTGCTGTATCCCTGCAGGGGCCAGCCCGTGGGTTTCACTACTGGATGCAACACAGTGACCTCCTTCATGACAGAGGCTGCCCATTGCACCAGGGAATTTCTACAGGCACTAAAATACAATGATAAGTGCAAGTGTAGAGGATAAATATGAGCTAAAATATTCCAAAAATATATCTTGGTTTAAAAACAATACATTTATCACTGTCCCTGTTCAAGGCAGAGGTGGCACAGTACAGAAGAGAAGCTGCTGTTCCTCACAGCTTCTTCTAGAAGCCTGAGAGCCTCAAAACTTGAGACTGCAAAGATTTTAATACCTAAAGTGAAAACAGTGTGTCTCTCAGTGGTTCTGCCTATTTTAAATTGTGGCTTAGGAATCTATCTATCCTCCCCCCAGCATACAGGATAACATATTTTCCCAAAAAAAGCATCACTATGTTATAGTTTAAGAGAATGAATACAAAAGACCCTTCACTTTGCCACTTCTACCCTCATTCTGAAAAGGTTAGCAACATTCATCTACCAACTTTTGGCCTCCACAAGTCAAATGCAAGGTACTGATTTTGTCCCTTGTCTTTTTTTTTTTCTTCCCCATGGAAAATAGAACTTATCAGTGTCTTTTACAGCAGTCTACAGCATTTCCCATCCTATGTTATAGGGATTTGCAGTTAGAGGGGAAGTGCTTTGCTTCTGAAAAACACGAAAAGGATGTCTCTTGCTCAAAAATCCTAAAAATCCTACTTATATAAACAATGTCCCATTTCCAAAGCACGGAGATTTCTGAAGTTCAGCAAACAGACTGTCTGCACTGCATTTACACAGAGCCACGTTCATTCATCACTTTCAAGTCTAATTACCAAGCCATTTCCCTCTTGGCAACCCCTAATGGCCAGAAGAATTAGGTTTTACATGGTTAGGATACTGAAGGTAACAAATACCCATAACTCTCTGCAGCTGTGCAATTTGTAAAGCCTCTCGAGCTTTGTGCAGGCACAGGATTACTTCAAGGCAAACTTTCCTGCTCACACTCTGCTGTATCTGTATGAGTTCTGCTCCAATGCAATCTGTCCTACAAAAAGTCATATCATCTTTCAAAAGTATGGAGAAAGAAAAGAAAAAGTCACAATCTGCTTGTGCAAGCAAATGCTAATTAGAACCACAAAGCAGAGGAAAAGGCTCCATGCATCACATAGTTTACCTCTCCTGGTGCACAACTGCAGAAGTTTTTTCCTTTCTCAATCATTTCTCTTCTTGAAACCTCACTGTGACACCTCTAACTTCCTACCATCTTTTCTGCTGCAGGTTTATCATCTATTCTTTAGAATCAGTCATGGTGAATGACTCCCTTTTTCTCTACAGTCAGGCCACTGAGCCACTAATTTCTCATTTTCAGTTCTCTCTAAACTTACTCTAATATCTCAACATAAATCAGAAAGAAATGGAAAACTCCTCCAGGAGCATTAGATGTTCAGAGTAACAGAACAAAATGCAGAAATAAACACAGCTCAAAGTATCTTTATGCCTTCACTACCACACTGGAAACTCAAGTCCATTCAGCATCACCCTCTTGACTTCTTGCATCAAGGATAATCAGATTTTTCTCTCAAGCAATTGCTCCTTACATTGAACTATTTTTCTTTAGAGCTACAGGATTCTATTTTCATAAACTGTCTTCAGCACTGGTATGTATCCAACCCACATTCTTAATTACTTGATTAATATGTGTTAGGGGGTTGCCTACATGCAAAATAGGGAGGGTGTGGACAGACAAGAAAAAAATCCAGGAGTTTAGTTCATATTGATAAAACATATGGAACTTCTAAGCAGGCTGGATAAGAAATATTTTTTTCCAAATAAAACATTTCGACAATGAACAATGTCAATTACTATAATTTTTGCTGACTCCGAAGTATTATTTGTTCTAACTAATAAACACGCAAAAATAGATTTTGTAAAACAAAACTGCTACACGAGACAGTTACATTAGGAAGTGCGTTAGATGTATTACAATTTTGGAATGAATTATGGCTTGGGAATGTGTAATAAATAAAACCCTGTGGCATAACTGAATGCAGCCACAGTGTTTCCCATGGAGTAATGGCTTGTACAGTGATAGAATCCACTACATGATGCAAAGGAGACATTATAATGAATGGTCCAAACAAGAAAATTCCTAAGCTTTTTTTTCTACCGGTACACTCCTTAATTATGAAGTCTATTAGTTCATATGGGCCTGCTGCTGAGAAGGGATTATTTAGTGATCATTTGTGTTTTAAACCCACAAGCTTTAGTCAAATCTAAATAATGGGTTAATGAATACTTGGCAAGGTGCTTTGAAGAACAAAAGCATTAAATGATTTACTCAAGGTTATTTCACATCTGTATTTCAGATCAGAATTATCTGTAAAAATACTCTCACAACCTAACAGATTCAGCTTCTCTGGATCTCTGGACATCTCCTGGTAGGAAAAGATGCCTACCCAGGAGATACAGCACATGGCACAATCTGCACAAAGCCCGCAGCATCCTATCAAGGATTTAAACTCTCACAAAACTGTATCACAGAGTGTTTTTCACTGCCAAGGCAAAGAAAACTAATTCAGCCAACACAGGGAATGGGGAGACAATATAAAACAGGTGTTTCCTTGAAAACTTCAGCATGGTCAGAAATGGATCTCCAGAGGCCACAAATCGTTAGCATCTCTAGTGCATTTGCAAATTCCTACTGTGCAAAGTCAGCCTGTAAAAAAGGGCCATTTCAAGTAAGTGCCTTGTCTGGTTTCCTACACCATTTAATTTCAGATGAATTTTATGAGAACTCTGCTACATATTTTACCTCCCATCTGGTTCAGATTTGACAATGAAATATTTGTGTGTCCCACCCTGTTCTTTTTAAAGCGCCAAAAGCAGATGTCTGCAGCACAACACGACTGCAGCAGGTAACACCACATTCTTCAGCAAGCTGTGCCAGGCCTACTACCCCCCACTGACAGTCCCAGGTAAGGTAAAATCAGGTTGTTTACTCCCTAAAAGAATCAAGCAAACAAACAAACAAACTCAACACCTCCAGGGCACTGTGTGAAAAGGCTGTTTAAAATGTCTTATGGCTTAATCTTCCAAGAGGTTTGATCTTGATGAAGTGTCGGTTCTGAAAGCTAAACAATTGCAGCAGGGGATATTTTTTCCCCCTCCATAGACTTGATTCGAGCAAACAATTTTCCAATTTATCTGTTGCTTCAGTGCATAGCACTTCTAGGAAGCTCACAAATTTTACAGCTGCATACATTTCATGTGAGCAGGATGCTGAGGAAAATATCTTCAATCAGATTTTGCATTTTCAGCAACAAGAATGTTCATTTCTTAGCAGCTTCACAGGGCAGCTCTATGCTACAAGTGATGCCACCTCCTATGACACAAATAATTTATTTGTGATTTGTGTCACTGAAACATCAAAAGGACACCTGTTATCCTTTCTTGAAGATACAAATTCCCTTCTTGCAATACAAAGGAATGTGTAAGGATGCTGAGGGAGCTTTTTTCCCAGAAAAATGTTGAAGTTTTGATGTGCCTTTAAAGTGGACAAATACTTTATAATGCACCAATTTGGTAGTTTTTCGTGCAAAACAAAACAGGATAAAAGTATCTACTGCAACAGCAAGTAGCAGTTACATTTATAAGAAGGTATCCCCCAGGAAAGTCCACTTACAAAGCCTGTCAAACCTTAAATGCTGTAGCAGGAACTAAAAACTGCAATGATCCTACTTCGGACATGAGCTAAACATGTCTTAGGATCATCACAAAGCAGGATATTAAAAAAAAATACTATTAGCTGTTTGCACAATAATCCCTTCTTAATGTCACACATGAAAAGACATAAGTGTTCCCAAATCTTTTTCATGAAGTTTTTCTCAGTCTGGCAAAATGTTTAAATGCAGGTGTAAATTTAGGTATACGAGTAGTCTCCATGGAAATTTGTGCTATGGAGCTTATGATCATAATGTTTGCTTGATGGAGACACCAAATTAGGCTAGTGCAACAACCCTGGGAAAAGAAAGGAGCTAAGTTACTGGAAATCAAAGGTAAAACCACAGAAAAGAGCTAAAGAGCATGAGAACCAGTTCATTCCTGCTAATGAGATGAGAAAGGAAGAACTCCACTAGCTTACCTGTTTATGCCAAGTTAAACAGGCTTGAGTAAAAGTCACGTTATCCTTTAGTATAAAGAATTAAAATATTTAATAAAATTATTCTAGAAAAGTAAATAAACTTGTGATTGTGCAGTGTTAGAGTAATTTATCAGGAAATAATGTCTGTTATTTTTGTAACAGGATTACTTACCTTCCCCTTTCAACTGCCAAGGCATCTATTTCATCAAAGAAAAGAATTGAAGGAGACACTGCTCTGGCTTTCCTGAAGATCTGCAAAAAAACAACAAAACATCCACTTTTAAGGGATGGAAGTTGTTCACAGTACACTATCACCCCCTGCACACCTCAAGAGCTACAGAGCTTCACATAACAGACATCAGCCCTGTCTTGTTTTGGGTTGTTTTTAATTCAAAACAGATTTTTTTTAAGTTTTTCATGATACAGGCTTGTAGTAAAAGCTTGTACAGGATCCCATATTTGCCATGTATCAGTAAGCCAATGCAGGAGAAAGTTAAATATCCCTGTTGCTTCATTTTCTTATTTTCTTTTTTAAACTTACATCAGAAGGTGTTTTTCAGAAAGTTTAAAGGTAACCTCATAAGCAGAGAAGAATTTGAAAGCCAAAAAAGCTTATAATCTAACATTATCCATAGCTTGCCCTTTCTCACCTCTCTCACTGCTCGTTCAGACTCACCAACGTATTTATTCATCAACTCGGGTCCCTGCAAAATAGAAAATAAAAAAGCATCATATGTCTGTACACAAAATGACTGACACAATCTGCCAATGCTACACTGGTCACGTTCTGTTAGAAAAAAAATCTGTGATTTTGTCATTTGCAAGTCTTATGGGTGCATTTTTACTTGCTCTCTACTTGTACCACACTTTCTCCATTTATTTTACTATCTATTTATGTTGGTTAGTCCTCTCATCCTAATACTTTGCCAGTACCTTCATAAGAAATGGAATTAACCAAAAATCTAAATGCTTTGAGGTTCTTAAAAGAGCTCAACAACAGCATCACGGGGCTGCAAATCAGCCAGAAGGCTAAATCACACTAAAGCATTTACTTGCACTCTCAACATGCATCCTGTCCAACCAAGCACCACAACAGTGACTTAAACGAATGTTTAGCAGCACTTCTTTGAACCTGACACTCTGCAGGTGAAGCAAGGAGCTCCACAACAGCACACCTGAAATCCATCCCTTGTGAGGAAGCTGTTCAGTGTCTGAGCTCATGCACATTTCTGCTCCTCTGCCGAGGCTGCCAAGAAGGGTTATGAGTGCCAGCTGCTGTAGTGCCTGTTTATCCTCACAGCCCTATCCACCAGGAACAGACTGGAGACCACAGGGTCAGGATTCAAGTCTTGAACAAGTACTTAAAATTATAAAAAGTAAAACAATGAAGAATTCTCAGGGTATTTTCTGTTCTGCTGTATCCTGTAGGATAGGCTGCTTAAATAATGCTTCTTAATGGGCCCCAGCTTCTCCTGGGATTAGTAATGACTCATTGACTTCAGCCTGGTTTGCATCAACATTGACCTGCAGCCACAACCAAGGATCGTTATCTGCTGCCCTGAACGAAAAGAGCCAGTGGCTCCAGTCTATTTTTCAGGGAACAACAGGTGTCCTTGTAATTTCCTCACCAGAAACAACATCCTTCACAGTCAGAAAGCTTCACATAGAAAGCTGAACCACCTTCTCCCACTGTGGGTGCCTTCAGGTAACAGTCAGCCCACAGTATAAGGCAGCTTTAAACAACAGGTATGTCACAATTAAGAATGTGTGGCAGACACGCATTTATGCACTGGCAGTGACAGAGCCCTTGTTACAACCCCTCTTTGAATGGGACCATCTGGACTTTGTTCCCAGGTCGGTGGAACACAAATTCATCACTCAAAAAATGCAGCACACTGGTTTTTGCAGTCTCCCCTCTCCATACTCATTTTCATTCCTACAGTGACAGTTAATGCACTGACTTTACCTTGACACTGGAAAACACCTGTGCTTACATAGGGGGAAAAAAATATATCCTCTGAAAAGCAAAGCACAAGTTATCTGGTATCAGCAAAGCATCCAGGCACAGCAAACACTTCTATTTATTTCTATTCAAAGTGTTGTCCTTTATCCAAAAGACCAGGTGAGACAGTGCAGCAGCCAGACCTAGATCACTACATAGGTCAAAGCCACAGGATAAGGTTTGATAGGGCCAGCCTGTAGGAAAGGTAAATGACACAGTTGGCGTTCTTTTCCTTCAGCAACATCCACCCTTAAAGCAATTGCTGTGGTAGGTAAAGTGTCACCTGGAGGCCTCTAACGACTGCAAAATTGGAGTCTGGTGGGTACCTGGACAGAAAGAGATTTATTCAGACACAAACCCGAGGAATGCAGGAAAGACAGAAGGGAAAAACAAGGTGAGAGAGAGAAACACAAACCCATTTGCTGCTATTGACACCATCCATGAGGTGCATGCAGCAGTGAAGAGCAGGCTGCAACTCCAAGACAGCCCAGCTTCTCCAGGCCCTCACCATTCGTAACGTTCAGGGCAGATGAGGAATCCGACAAGCACAGCCCTGACAAATCCTTAAGGAACAAGTGCAGGGTCTTCTCTTTCCACCCAGCTCTCTGTTACACTGAGAAACTGCTGCAGACTCTACCCACAATTACAGCTTTCTCTCACCAACTTTTCCTTGGAGCCTGTGGACCTTCTCTTTCATGCCCCTATTCCCATAAGTAATCTTCATTCACATCAGTATTCTCATGGAAACCAACATCACACACCTCAGTGCCAAAGGCGTGCTCCTCTCCTATGACCCAACATCAAACAGCCTGACATTTTCTTTTGTGTCAGCAAAAAAAATACTTAAACCTAAAACTACTCTGTTTGAGCTTTAAGGTACAATATAATTTCAGATGCTTGAGTTTTATTTTTAATTAAGCATTAAAATATGATGAAGACAACATCAAAGCAATAAATACTGTTTAAAATGTTTCCAAAGAGAATTATTTTGAAGGCAGCTTTTTGCTGTAAGCTTCAACACGAAGTTTTTCTCCATATTTCTCTTCATTAAGCAGTAACTCCAGGTGAAAGACCACTGTATGTTAATGTCTCTTTGTGGAGAATTTTCATGAAAATTGGTTTGAAAGTCTTCTAGTTCACCACTCATGAGGGATACCAGAACTGCAATTTGAGTGTCACGGTTTTCATGGCAAGCAGCTCAAAATACTTATATACGTGGCAAGAAAGGAAAAGGCTCCAAAGCAAGACAAAGCACATAAAGAAGAGGAGAAATTGCTGTACAATTCAACCATGCACACACTGAAAACCACAACACAAAAACTAGAAGTGTTCAAAGCAGCTGCAGGTAGCAGCTAAACTGGGTGAGCTCAGGTCCCACGTGAGCTGAGCCTCTGTCTTACCCTGTCTGCACCTGTGCTGTCCTTCACCTCAGACTGACGGCATTTCTTATTTGAAAAATAAATCTGCAGGCCACCACAAAGTCACCTGCTGGCAGCTGATGCAGTTTCTCATTTTCACAAAGCTCACCTTTAGCAGGCTTCTTTGGAGGCCACTTAAGAAATACCAGGAGAGATTTTTTTATTTTATTTTTCAGTGCTTTTCTAAACACTTTAAAAATCAAATGACATGAGCTTGACTTAGTCAGCAAGCTGACATTTGTTGAAAGATCATTTCTGGCCCAGGGGTGAGCATAAGAATTCTTTTAAAAGCTTTTTATAGTTGTTGATACACTGACCAGGAGGTGCTAGTAACAAATGTGCCAGTCTAATGCTGCACAGCTCTGTTCTCATCTGCAACAAGTCATCTTCCATACACACAGACATGAAGAAATAAAACCTGTTTCTTGTGGTCATTTGCACAGGGACTCCAAAACCAGTAAAAGATTTGGAGCAGAAAATTGGCAGAAGATGTTGTAGCTTAGCCATGCATATAAGCATTTATGAGCTAGAGCCCAGGCTGACAGTAAAAAATCTGCCAATTCAGGCCCACTGGATACTGCTGAGGTTTCTTTATGCAGCCTCAAAGCAGAGAGAGTTTCCAGGCATGCTCTGCTTAAAGACTATCCCATCCCCATTGACAAGATCTATCCTTGTGTATCATGAAACCTTCTACTGGCTTATGGTCTGGACTGGGTGAATTTGAATTTTTTTTTTTTTATTTTAATAAAAAAAGAAAATTCCTTACATTTAAAATATTATCAGAATCAACTCTTGAAAGATTAACTGCACATAAGATAAAACCCCTGCATACAAGCAGAAACACAAGATAAGCTTGTACACACATGGTTTTGACAGAAGTCCTCTAAGTGTTTTTAAACTGCAAGAGGGACATCTGCTAAAGTTAAAAGAGTATCAATCATTTTTCTGAGCAGGCCTTAAGATTCCTTGCAGATTTTTTCCACCTGAAAATTCTGGGGTAGCAACTTGAGCAGGAAATTTAGACAGTGACTTCTCTTACTTTTTTTTTTTTTTTTTTTTTTTTACTATTTTGACAATCAGGCAACTTAGGCACTTAGGCTTTCTGAGTCACATGGGCACAGCTCCAGATTTCTCCAGCATACAGCTCAGTCTAGACTCTTCAGAAATACTGTGATAACCACACATACAGGTTCTGGGCTTAGACACACTGAATTCTGTTAGCCACAGAGTACAATTGCTATGTTCTAAAAATCCAGCTAGAGAGTTTATATCACATTCAATAGATTATTACTCTAGATTATTACTACAAGATAATGCACAATTCCTTCTTTGCCATATTCAAAGCAGAAATGGTCAAACAGACATTAAAGTATCAGTCAATATTTAATTTCAAATGATGCCTCTAGAAACTGAGCTCTGTATTGCGAATCTCAGAAAAGAACAAAAAACCCAAAAGGAGAGAGGTGTCAAAATTATTTTTCAACCATTCACAATGTGCTCCTAGGGCAGTGTTCAGTGCCCACAATCACAGATTTGCATCTAAGTTAGACATTCACATTAACTGATTTGGACAGACAGAAATTTACTTCTCAGGTGCAATGTGCTAATTTCTCTTAAGACTGCAGGAGAAGCTTAGACACCCAGCTTAGAGGAGCAAAGTTTGATCACACCCTACCAATATATCCTTCATAGAGTTAAAACCAGCATCTTTTTTTTAGTCTTCCCAGTTTTGCAGATGAGATATAGTCATATGATCACAAAATGGCCTGGGTTGGAAGAGTCCTTAAAGATCATTTAGTTCCAACCTCCTTGCCATGGGCAGGGACACCTTCCACCAGACCAGGTTGCTCAGAGTCTCACCCAACATGGCCTTGAAGAACTCCAGGGATGGGTAATCCACAGCAACCTGTGCCACAGTTTCACCACCCTCACAGTAAAGAATTTTTCCTAATCTATCTAATCTCAACCTACTCTGTTCCCATTTAAAACCATTCCCCTTTATCCTGTCACTACATGCTCTTGGAAAATGCCTTTCTCCGTCTTTCTTGTAAACTCAGTTTAGGTTCTGGAAGGCCACAATTAGGTCACTCCTAAGCCTTCTCTTCTCCAGACTGAACAATCTCAGTTCTCTCAGCCTTACGCTCTACTCTAACAACACTGAAGAGACTCAGAAATTATTGAGTTATTGAGTCTTTTGGCACTGTAATCTCAATAGCAAAATGCTATTCCATCCCTCCCACAGTCCAACCAAAGAAGCACATGAATCAGGGCGGCTGCAGGGAAGCCCTAACAACAAGATAAACACTGAGACTTACTTTATTTTAACAGTAAGGCTTTTTCCAAGGCAGAGACTGTACGTATGTGATTTGGGAATTGGTTATGCTGCATAGAAAAATATTTGCTCAGAAAACACATTCTATTTGCTTGTTAAGAATAAAGCGTACTTCTTCTCTTTCAGGGCTGCTTAAAGATTTAATCTGCATCACTCTCAGCTTTTCAACACAAGGAAACCCCAGGTTGAGCACCATGCATTATTTTAACCACTTCCTCTCCCCCTTTCCTGCATTCCAGAGGACCTTCAAAACTTGTTGGCACCTGCCTGGGGTTTGAAAAACCTCAATTTCAGCAGGTGCTTGTGGGCTCTGAAGTATTTAAGGGAGCAAACTGGAGAAAACCTGTCATCCCCAATCCTTGCAGTGAAGTTGCTACAAGCAGCATGGTCAGACTGCAAAGGCAACTGTAATATCCAATTTTCTTTATTGCCGTACCTCAGAATCCATTTGTTTGGCATTTGCTTTGACTAGCAAACTTCAGAGACAATCTTTTGAGGCTTCTTTACACAAGACAGAAGCCAGGATTTGCATTGCAGCATGAACTGACTGGAAACATTGAATTACTCTCACTGCATGCACCAGTGCCTTTGGAGTGCCTTTGGCACCATCGGGGCAGGATCCACGTGGGATCAAAAATCACATAGCAAAACCACATAAAATTAGCCACCCCTGCTGCAAAACCTATTTGCTGAGACTTCACACCTTCAGCAACACTCCATTCCCCCACTGGTAACTTGAAGAGAGGGAGAGAGAAGCTAAGTGCTAATAAAAATTAATCTTGCTAGGTGATTGAGAAGGGACAAGGAAACAGAGGTAGGGGATTTTATCTAATCATTTTCTGCTTGCACATTCACTTTTGATAAGCTTATGGTAAAATTGAATGAATGATTTATTTTTATTTTTAGTTGAGTAAAATATGCAGATAGCTTCAGGATTAAAAGAGTTCATCAAAGTATCTCAACTTGCTATCCTTTGTATAAGATGTCAAATTTTTCAAATGGAGTTATTTTTACTATCTGCTAATTAACTAACAAGTTACTGTAAATGTGTTACTGTGGACCTTTTTACAAATTTTATCAAATGTTTGCCCACAAAACCACAATGCTTCTGCATTTTTCATCTTAAATGTCTTGCTTATAACTACCTGCACTCATCAAGCTTTCTTATTTCAGGCTACTGCTCACTGAAATCCCCATCAAAAGGCTAAGCTATCTCCCCAGAACTCAGTGACAGTTCTTCACAAAGCAAAGCAGTCGACCTTTCCAAGCCTCATTAATCTGTTGGAGCTGCCGCAGCCAAGAGTTGAAGGGAAAAGCAGAGGAAACTTGAATTGGAAAATATTTTGACATAATTGACACAGATGACAAACTAAGCTTAAGCACGTATCAAGCACGGGGAGCGGTACAAAAGCACCGGCTGGGTTATACGGGAAGTTAAACCAAGCCAAGGTGAAGTCAGAGCCCTGGGAACAGTGTATATTTTTGTAATTACTGCTAATTGAAAAAAGAAAAGATTCCTTTCAGCCCAAGCTCTTAAGTAATACCAAATAAAAGGTCAGGAATATTTTCCTTTCTTTTTTTTTTTAATTTATTTTTTAAATCACACTGTAGTTGGAGCTCCTTACCAATGTTTTAAATTAAACTTTAAGAACAGTATAGTTCACATCATCTGTACCAGTGGTTTGCTTAGTGCTGACATCCTTAAACACTCCTTACTGTCACAGGTGGGTTTGGTTTTCTTTGTTTTCTGTGGTGGGGTTTTTTTCAAGTATTGCTTCATCCTGTTTACAACAATTACTGTGTCTCACTTAGCTGAACTCCAAGGGATTTAACTTTTTATAGTCTAAGCTGGTTTGTATCACTACCCTTAAGTGAGGTTTTGCCTTACTTTTGATTTTAAACAGACAAATGTTAAAAAGCACTAAGCAGCAAGAGGAAAAATGATTGTTTCTGAAACCTTTACAAGCATATAGAAGTTACATAATTTTTCTTGCTATATATTTTATAAACTCAGGTAATCTGCTTGTTGGACAGAAAACAGAACTCTAAGTCCCCATGGATCAGACCATCACAGCTGGGTGATGGAGTTTATCTGCGTAGGTACCTTGATGGTGCCTCCCAGCCTGACAACTTAAGAGCAAACTCCAGTGTTCATTCTGAAATAGGTTAAATCCAAAAAAAAGCACAATGGTTTTCTTTTTGGTAGTCAAGTTAATGACCTAAATAGCACAATAATAGGAGGGTAAAAAAAATTCCACATGGAATCTCTGCAAATTGCTTCCTAGAAAAGCAACAGAAAAGCTGTAAGGAAAAGTAATACTCACTTGATTCTTAGCACAACACAATGACACAGGATTTCCTAAAAATCAAATAAACTAAGAAACTAAAAATTCAAGAAATTAAAAATCCAGTTGTAACACACCTAAATAAACAAAGATGCAAAACAAATGCAGAGATAATTCTATGCCACAGAGCAAGATAGGTGAGTTTCTTCCGAAAATATAATACCACCACAAAAATCTTAGTGGTCTCATAAAAATATAGCTCAAAAAAAACAGCTAGTCAAAGCTGGCCCTAAGTGCAGGAACTGTCAAAACAGTCCACAGAAATACCTACCACACAAATAGTCAAAAGAGGGAATACAGTGACAAAGGATTTCATTTCCTTCATGTTCAGTTTCAGAAAGCTAGATGACATCTAAAGCAAAAATGTCAGATAGACAGGGTGTATATAATAGCAAGGTGTCATCAGCCTGGCAGGAGCTGAAAATTACATCCGCATCATGTTCTCATGGATAGCTCCAGTACCTGTATATAAAGGGTTTCTCTTACTAGCACAAAAAATGCGTAAAATACGTTTCAGAAGAAAATTACACACTTCTGGGGCAAGCACAAGAGGATTGTGAAGAAGAACAGAAGTGCAGAGAAGGCTGACTGAAATAAGCAATCAGTCAGATCAAAAGCTATTGATAAGTCAAGACTGATGTCCGATCCTGCAGAATGAAAAAATTATCCTAATTCATTCCTTCATGCAGTCTTACACTTGCTTGTATCCATGACTGCAAAACACTGACAAATCTCCAAGCAGCTGAGAACAATTCAGTTGCCTTTTCTGTAACAGAGGTCTGGGATGGTGAAATAATCCAGATGACCATGAAAACCCTGAAAAGCCTCAATGCTACAAGAGACTTAGAAAAAGGGGTTGGCGGGAAGGAGCAGGAAGAGCCATCCCCTGGAAAGTAGCTGACATCCTCCTCCCCAGTAAATTTAGCAGATACATTGTATTAGAGACAAAGAAAGTTAAGAGAAGGAACAAAAATAAACTATTCCCCCTAGGAATTATATGCAAGATTGCTTTGTAAAACAAACCAACCAACAAGCTGCTTTGCTCTGGAAAAGCAAAAGGTCACCAATCTTGGTGAAAATTCAACTATAAAAAGTTTTTGGCCAAGTATCAAAGAGCATGTTTACAAAAGGGCAACATTCATTGTAACACTAACCATTCAAACATCACAATAGATTTCAGGAGAGAACAGGATGCAACGTCGAACATCTGTTATCACGTTATTTTCTCCAGCTCCTCTGCCCAGAAATGACATCGAGACTCTGCCCATCTCCCAAACCTCACGAGAGGCCAGTCAGACGTGGGCCAGAGGCTGCCTTGTGACAGCTCCCCATGCCCAAGACAGATGGAAAGGTCACATTTAAAGTTTGCTTATAACCCAGCTGAAACACTTCACTGAACAGAGTCAACTGTCCAAACTGCACAGATGCATCTGGCAAACAAAGGCTTCCTGGGGGCAGGCTGGGGCAGGGGCCGTACCTGCTGCACTGAAGCAGAACAGATAGCTCAGGTAAGGACAGAATATTCAGCACTGGTGGGAGCTGGGAGTTACTCTGCCGGTGGCTGTTAAATGTAGTGTGCAGACACAATAGGTCCAGCCTTCCAAAAATCACTGGACCAAGCAAGCACTGCATGTATCAATTTCCTCTCAGGCTTCACAGACAAAGGGAGAGGCAGAATCCAGCAGCTAGAGCTGTCTCCTGCCTGCAGCCCCTGCTCCAGAAGGGCCCAAGAACCTCTGCGCCCTGCACTATCCCAAAAGAGTATCCTACAAGCTGTACAGCAGACACTTCTCATCAGTATTACTTACTCAAGGCAGGAAAGACTGGAAGGAAAACACAAGTCTGAAAAGTAAATCATCAAGAATTGCACTCCCATTTCAAAATGCCTGATGTCAGCTCCAGAGATGGCTATCCAAGACATAATGTAGAGAATGGGAAAATTAATAGGGCTGTAAGCAAGAAAATAAAAATCCCCTCTCAAGAAAACCCCAATAAAACAAACCAAAACCCCACATATTCATCTACTTTGGATTTATTGCAGAAACACTTGCAGTGGAAATTAATTCATGCCTGTTGTGCTTGAAAAAGTGCTACAGACTATGTTTAACACATTTAGTACATGATGGATGTTGCCTTTTTCTGTCCAGGAAACAAATGTGAAGTTAGAGAGAGTGGGCTATGCTCCCTTCCTGGACTCAGCATGCCCAAGGCTGGACATGCTCCAGAGATGTACTTCTTGAAACATCTGTACATTGAGTATTTGATCAGTTCCAGGCCAGGGGACTTAAAGCAACAGGAAGTCACAGGCAGTTTCCTCAAGCCAGACACTTCTGCTGCAGTTTGCCAGCTGGCTGGTGGGGGATCTTGGACGTCCAGAACTCCAGCATTTCCCATCATTGCACCTTTGGATACCTCCTGGTCCGCACTTTTGGACAATTAACTGAATCGGTGAAAATGTCTGACGGTGCTATGATTGAGGGATACAAGATAGCTATAACATCCATTTTTAACTGCTTTTTTTTCCAGACAGCTGCCTTTTTTCCCCACCCTCCCAGGCACCAGGGCTTGGGGCAAGACAAAGAGGAATGTTTTCCTTTAAGCAGAGGAGGAGGAAAAGGTTACCTTGTTTACCAGTAACTCTGGAGCACAAAGAACTACTCTGTCTTTATGGAAGAGGCAGTAAAGGTAGTGTTTCTTAAGGGCTGAGGTTTTCCAAGGCTGCCCTTGTTGATGTGACCATGCCAGACTGTGCCGTGACCCAACCTGCAACCACGGGGAGCCCGGGCAGTGAACGGCTGCTGGCTTCAGGGTCAGCACAACTGCCTCTGCTCCCAGAGAGGATCCACAATTACACTGTGCCTGAAATGATGTGAGGAGGAAGAGGAGGAAGCCATGCAGAAACTAACACAGGAGGCTTTGTGAATAAAGCGATGGTCAACAGAGAAGGGGACGTGATCTTACTGCTGAGGAGGAGATACTTTCAAAAATACTTAAACAAATGTTTTTTCTTGCACTTCATTAACATTCTGACACAGCTGCAAGACTACCCCATGTGGAATCATTCTGCTATCTTTTTTTTTTCTTTTTCTATGCAGTAAAGCTCATTATTATTATTAAATAGCTTCCACTCATGTGTTTTCCATACAACCCACAGTGATCAATTACACTGATTCATAGGCAACGAAATCAAAAATTTTTCTATACTTAGTGTTTCTTAACGCTGAGAGAATATCCCATTTATCTAAGAGTATTCAAGATATAACTGATTTTGCAAGCTTTCTGAAAACTGATGAAGTAGAACTATTTCCCCTGGAAAAACAGGCAAATAGGACAAGAAAAATCTGCAATGAAACATGAACAGTGAGATAAAGAAAGTGACCTTCCTGAGGAATGAAAAGAAATGTAAAAGATTAGATCACAATATTTCCAAGCACACAATTATTACAGTAAGAGCAGCTACCCACTATCCAGAGTCACTTTTCATTTACATTGCTTTAATTGATGATTAAATATTGTTGCCATTTTTAAAAAGACTTTAAACAATGCCAATATTTAGGATGCCACTCCACACCTTACCTGTCCATCCAACATCGGTGCTGTGATAAAATAAATAACAATTCTTTTAAAGCACTACTCCTTTCATAAGAAAACACCGACCTTATTTTATATTTACAAGGTGTTTTATGGAGCATGTATAGGGTTCAGAAACACAAAGAGCCACTGGATTCTAACACTGGAAATTGGTAAACCATCAGTTGTTGTGTAGGAGTTAAGAAAATGTGAATCTGAATGGCCTACCTTCACTGCCAAGAAGTTGAGGCCACTTTCATGAGCCAAAGCTTTTGCAATCATGGTTTTTGAGCACCCAGGAGGTCCATAAAGCAGGACACCTTTGGGAGGCTGGATCCCCATTCGGATGAAGGACTCGGGATGTTTGAGAGGCCATTCAACTGCCTGCTTCAACTTTAGCTTGACATCTTCTAGTCCTCCTATGTCTGACCAAGATACCTGCAGAACAGAGCATTTTGCTGAATTCAGACCAAGGAGCAGAACTATTAAAAAAGTAAACAAATAAAAAACGCTCTGTAGAACATGTACTGGTTATTTCATGAAGTTTTTAATGTGTCTGTTGGGGGTTAGGTTTTTTTTTTTCTTTCCTTTTGTATAGAATTTTTTCCCATTGAGTTGTTAAGTACTGGATACTTAAGAAAAACAAAGGACTGTGGCCAAGCCCTGAAGGAGAGGGGTGGATAAAAGGCAGGGGTGGGGGCAGCACCAGGAGAGCTGAAGCTGCGCTTCGGAAGGGAACACGAAGCTGCTCTGCCTTTTTGGGGAGAGAGGAGTCACTGCTGCTGCTGCTGGACCCCTTTCACTTGGAGCTGTTTCTTCTGCTGTGAGTGAACCCCTGCTTTGAACTGAGACCTATTTTACCATCTGCTCGGGGGGCCCGGGATCCTGAGCCAGTCTCTCCTTGCCGGGCTGGGAGCTGGGCTGCTGCCCCTGCCCTGCCCCCCGCGGCTCCATCGGCACTGCTCTGGGTTTCACTGCACTGCAGCCCCCGCTCCCCCTGCCTGCCGAGACGTTCTACTGTGCCAGTTTGCTGTTTTCCGAGAGTCCTGCTGGGGCGCTGGGATCGACAGCGTTCCTGAAGCAAAGCCTGCCTGTCTTCCACCCCTTCCCCTCCCGGCCGTGCCCCGTGTCTGCAGGAGCTCACGCCACAGCGCCCCCTGCAGCCACGGGGGAATCATCGCACCTGCCCTGCTCACTGAGCACCACCACCGCCCCCTGCCAGCTGTGACCATCACTGCACCCAAGGGGACAGTGCCTGCAGGCCCAGAGGGCTGGGACCAGGTTTCCTGTTTCTGTTTTGTTGTTAATGCCATAAAAGTTGTTGTTTGTTCACTTTATTATAAATACTAGTAAAGAACTGTTATTCCTATTCCTATATCCTCGCCTGAGAGCCCCTTAATTTCAAAATTACAATAATTCGGAGGGAAGGGGTTCACATTCTCCATTCCAAGGGAGGCTCCTGCCTTCCTTAGCACATACCTGTCCTTCAAACCAGGACAGCGTCACTTTTTCAAAAAGTCTTTATTAAATAAGAAGTACCAGACAGGCTTGTCAGGAATACATAAGGGACTATAGTATGTCCTACTCAAAAAAGCAGGCAGATCTAAAACCTGCTACATTGCTGTCAACAAGCTTGAGACTTTTCCCCACATCCCCCCAGCCTGCTCTTCCTCCAGTCACCATCCACTCCCATCCACTTCAAATATTAAACATGTCAAGGCAGACCTAAATCAAATGATCTTCTGCCTTAAAACACTCTTCCAGAAATTTGCTTGGCACAAATCATCCTTCAGCTCTGGAAAGTCAGTTCCATGTGAAAGGCAAGCAGAGTGTTGCTGAGAGGCAAGGTATTGCCTTTCTCCTGAGCTAAAAGTTGGTGTCATCCTTGGCTTGTCCTTATTTTCTCCCGATGCCAGGACAAAGAGTGCAAACTAAAAGTAGACGGTCTCTGAACAAGGTGATTCAGTCTGCTATTGAAGTGGATGAAAAAGAGCATTCGGATGTGGTGCAAGCACTTTTGTTTAAGACCAAGCAAACTTCAAACCAAACAAAATTTCTCTTCAATTGTCAGACTTTGATGTAGAAGAAAATCATAAAGACAGCAGAGAGCAAGCTGCAAACACAACAAAAGTTTCTGTTTCAGAGTCAGATATGAAACAGTGTGTTTTAAATTTCATTTTAAAAGATGTATTAGCTTCCCCTACAACCTTTGATTCTATCTAGGAGCTTTGTAAACTCCACAGAACTAAATCTTAGCACTCTTAGACAATTTTTTCTTAGGGAAGAAGACAACGTAAGTTGGGTCTTGTTTTTTCAGTATGAATCCTCACTCATACCTGGCAAAGCATGGACTAGTCATTCCTATCATCATGTCTTTCTATCTAGACAAAGATTTTGACAAACATGAACAAGAACATCTTAAAATTAATTAGGCCATCATGAATTCCCTATAAGTTTCAGCAACAGAAGGCAAAATCTATTAGCAGGACGTTACACGCATATGAAAAGCCAGGGAAAAAACACTTAAATGTTATTTTTAACCTCTTAAATATTCAGTGTTTTATCCTCTGCAGATATTCAGTCTACTGCATGAGTCTTCTGAGGCATCATTCAAGTGATTTTTCAGACCCACTACATGTCATTTAACACCAGCACAAGTGACAGAATTGTATAGAAAAGGTGAAGTAGGGCCACCTTCCATTAAGGTTGTTTTCAGCAATCTGGAGACTTATCCTGACTTTGCTCACACTTTAAATGCCTATAGTACAAGGTGTGGAATTGGTGCAGCAATAGTATTAAAAGCAGAAATAGCTAATAAACCATTACTTTCACATTCTGGTGAATGCTAAACAGAACAAATTTTTGTTTCCTCATTTCAAAATGAGAGAGATAAGGGGTGGGGCAGGGGGGGAGGTTGGGGAACAGTCTACCAGCAATAGCTACACTGCTCTCACCTGCACAGGAACTCAAAGGAGAGGTCTTGCGTCACCTGCAATGAGGTGTGATGTTCTGTCACTGTGGAAATGGCTTTAAAGATTAGCCTTGAGGCTGGGCTTACACATACAAAGCCAGCTCTGTGCTACAGCGTGTAAGACACCAAGATTTCATTACTGCTGCAATCTTTTGCTCTCCCCAGGTCAACAGAGCTCAGAGTGCAATAAAGAGCAGCGGCTCCCCAAAGGTTATTAAGCACCAGTAATAAAGAAATAAAGCAGACAGGCAAAGGATGTCTCATCCAGAACCTCTTGGCTGCAAAGACACAAATCTGAGTGTTGAATTACAGTAAAGGGAATGACAGAGGCAAGCAATACCCACAGCACTCTCTGAATAAAAATTCAGAAAGACCCATAGGAGAGGGAGGAATAGCAACTGCAGTGCAACTCTCCAAAGAACTGCAGTATTAACTTCCTGATTTATAATGTGCATCCCCTCTATCCCAAATCCCTGCTGCAGAAAAAGCAGCCTTCTAAAAGGGTTGTAACACACAGCAGAGTTCAAGAAAGGCTCTGTAAAAACAGAAGGCAAGATGCCACACAGAACCAGGCAGCAAGGATTTTACGTTTGCCTTGGTCACAACCCAACACACAATTCAGACACAAGAGGAAGGAATTGTGGCTTTATTCAGAAGTTACTTTGAACTCTTGACATTTGATTGGCACATGGCTACTGCAAAGCAATGAAATATGGAAGAGCCCCACCATCTGAAAAATGAAGCTAAAAATCAAAAAAGTCTCATGTATGTCAATGGTTTTACTTGTAAGTAACTACAGAGGCCAAAAGTCCCGTCCACACTAAGGAGGTTGCCAAGTGAGGGCTGCATCTGCAATAAAAAGCCAAAAATCTGGTATTATTAATGTAGCTCAAATTCCTGTCTTCTCTTTGGGAAAAAAAAAATCTCACAACTTATAATTTATTTAGTGTTTGAAGTTATTTTTAGCAAGGATTTTTTTAGATTATAGCATTCACAGAATATTTTGAGATGGAATGGACCCTACAGATCATCTAGTTCCAAACTCCTCCACTTTGGTGGTTATGGGTGGGTTATGGGAGGACACAAAATCTGTTGCATCCAGTACTTTCAATTCCACTTTTAAACTAACCCCAGGCAGCAAGCAGATGGCTTGACATTTACCCTACATCTTCAGCGAATATGCATTACTTTATGAAAATGCAGGTCCTCTCAGCACAAAAAGAATCTCCACTATGTTGTTAATAAAGGAATGAATTTCAGTAGTACTCCAATGACTAGTGGGTGTTTTAACAAATAAAATCAAGTGACAATCAAGGAAGTCACTGGCAGGATGGTTTAGTGAACACAGGAGCCTGAGGAGTAGGTTGACAGGGACTGAGAACAGATTTCCTGCAGTACCTCAAGACCTTGCTCCTATCTGCTTGTACTGTGCCATTGGGCAGCATTCCACCTGGTTCCAAAGGGGCTGGAGTGCTTGAGAGGCACAGCACAGCTGTGCTGAGCCCACGAGCCAGTAGCACAACAAGCAAGGCAAGAATCAGTAACTCTGGCTCTCACCAGAATCACTTAGCCTTGAGGATATTGGTGCCATGACACCATTTTCAGGAAAAGCTGTTTGGGGCCAGCCCAGGCAATTCCACCCTGCACAGCGTGGACTCTTAACAAGCCAAGTGTGACATCCGAGCTGGTTGAGTGCAGCATCCAGTTCACAGATTTTATTTCCCATTCCTATAAGTTTGCACAACTGTAGACCCTTATTCCCAATCTAATTCTCAAATGACTCATTTTCATGCAAGGAAACATAAATGTTTTCTTCTAGGGCTTGGGGAGCTGCTGAGAAACACCAGCACAACAACTCACAGAATCAGGATTTAGTCAGACTAAATACAAAATTCTTTTGCTCAATCTTCTTAACATAGACCAGAGCTGCCTTAAACCAGATCAGTTCCCCAGCCCAATTTATGTTGGGTCTGCTACTGAAGTACTAGAATATGTAATTAAGAGGGCAGTGAGCAGGGTAAAGATGAACCTGGTACCACCAAATGAACTGTTCATATAATGACAGTCACCTAACAGGTGACCACTTGGCAGTGATAATCTGCCTAGAGCATTGAATTCTGCCTTCAATTAAAACCATATAATGCCACCGAAGACATTCAAGCCACATTTACATAAAAATCAGAGCAAACAAACTTTACAGCTTTGTTTCAACACACTTTGGTTACAAATACTAATGGTTAGTTTCTGCTTTAGTTTGTGTCTACTTCCCAAAAGGCTCCAGCTTTCACGACTGCTCCAGACCTTCCTTGAACATGCATCTCAAGATTTTTACTCCATTAATCCACTCAGCATATAAAACTACAGATCAGGAGATATGCTCCTGCACTCCAAATTCTTCCTGAAGCATTAGGAACTTAAGCTTCTGCAAATGGTTCTTCAAAATTATAATTTAATAAACAAACACACAAACAGAAAGATCATGCACAACATTTACCAGTAACTTAAGGCTTCCACTCCATAAAATTCCTCTCTTAACGTGGCTATGACAATGTTGCCACAGCATTGCACAAAACAACTTACTTTTGGCACATCGATTGCCACCTCCCTCATGGCGCTGGGCCTGACATCATTCATCCCCTGCAGGAAGTCATTGAAAGCAATCATCACTGACCCAGCCACCGCAGTGTCCCACAGGCCAGGCCTCGTCCCCAGCACTCTCCGCAGGGCATACAAACCTAGTGGAACAAAAAAAACCATGGAAGTAGGTAGCCTTCCTTCTGGTTCTCACAAGCAGAGTGTACCACACACAGACACATCGCAGCACTGCAAAGGAAATGATGTTCAAAAGTGTCTCAGTGCTGGGCCTGAACTACGTCAAAGAACATGCAAGACACTTCTGATGAGAGAGCACAAAAAAGGGGATTTGACAACCACAGATAGAATATAAACTGTATCGGTTCCAAAAGACAGAATGAAATAGCCTTGTTCCCGTGTTCCCAGAGATGAAGCTAACAGGGCAAACCCTCCAAATGTTCATATATTGATCTGAACACATTTCTAAACCACAGAGGAAGAGGGACAACGAACACTAAAGGACATGTTAAATCAGCTCACAAGAAACTCACAACCTTGCCCGCTTCTCTATTATCAGGATAGAAGCTTCAAAACTTCTTTAAAAAGCCTGATGAGATTGCTTTGACTTCCATTGCAACCCTATTTTTCCACCTAGTAAGATGCCAGACACCTGCATTTTTCCTGATATGGAACAAACATTCCCTGCAATACTCAATAATTCTTTTCTCCCTTCAGTGATCACACTTTTCAAATGCAGGCAGAGCTTTTACCCACTCTGTTGTTTGGACAAATCACTCACATATAGTACCTATAAATCTTGATACTAATTCCTAGTTTCCTCCTATAAATCAATCCCTCAAAAACCCCACAAGTCCCACCTACTCACACATCAATACTCCTTGGGCAGGACTGAGCGGTACCATTGGCAGCTCCCAGGCATTCCCCAGAGAGTAACTGCAGCCCCTGTTGTGTCAGATGCCCAGAAGCAGGATGGTTTTCCCACTACATAATTATCCCTTTCAAGGCCTAATATAATTTAGAGTTTTATTGCTTCTGCTTCCAACCTTGTCCTGTGACTGAAAGTGTTAAATATTGTTTTCTGTATATTATTATATGATAAGTATAATTTTATACACAGGTATACACACATCCAGATACGCAGTATCTGTTGCCATGTGTTCCAAAACAAATGAGGCAGTTCATACCACACCAGTTCACCTTGCATGACCATAAAAAGACAAACATTTGTTAAGTCTCTTCTATATTTAACCTAACAAAACAATTAGTGCTACATGAAAGGACAATAAAAGGGATAAGCCGTTTCTGAAAATAGACATGGTTTTAACTTTCAGCAAATCGTTGTCCTTTTTTTCTGCAGAGGCACTGGTAGATGCAGACATGCAAAGTTTCTGACAATGACAGGAATTCTGCATTTCCTACAATACAACTTGTGAAGAGATATAATATGTCCCCTGTGAAGCAGTACAGCTGGTGTCTCTCTATTATAAAGTGCCAATTACAGTAGAGTTGGAGCACCTGCATCCAATAAACACCCAATCCCAACACCCAGGCTCTTAATAAAATAACAGAAAGAAAAAAAAATTTGTAATTCAGGTTTCCCCTTGCACAGAACATCCAAAACTAGTAAAATATATAAATAAAAACATTCCACAGGGCCAAAGAGAAAAATGAAAATCTGGTCACCAGAGGACAAGTATAAAATGTAACTGACTCATTTTAACAACCCAGACAATTTTCATGCTATTCCTCATCCCCTTACTCATTTTAAGCAAAATGGCTAAACAACTTAAGTGAGACAACATAGATTCACCCCACTAGATTTAAAATTTATATCCAAATAAATAATAAACTCAATGTATTATTCCAGTGTCATTGCAGCTAAGACTTTGTGGGGTGGGAGCAGGCACTGGGGTCCTGTACTTTCTCACTTAAAAAAAAATGCAAGGAAATAACATAGCATGAAATTAAGGTATAGTGAAAGCAAGTAAATGATAAAGATATCTGCTTATTTCTATACCTATCTGCTCCACCAAGTGCCAGTGTAGCCCAGCACTCATTTGATGCATTTTAAATATGTCATGGTTATTTTTTTTTCCATGACATGAGTAAGTCTTAAAATCAACCATGCTTATTTTAAAAATTGAGAGAGAACAGCAAATAAAAATGCCCTAATAAAAATGACCACTGCTCTTAAGGTTTGTTACTGCCAGTGTTATGAGGAGTACAAGTGAAGTTTCAGTCCTCAGCAGTGGGTTTGCAAGGCAACAGCCTTGATCCAGAACAGGAATAAAGAGGTCACAGCTTTCCAAACAAAGCCAGAATTCATTTCAGCATGTGCACGCACAAGGCACTGCACAGGTCAGCATTTAATTGAAACAATGTTTTACATTAAAACAATAATGAAAAACAGATTGAAAAAGAAAGCATTATTCTTCCTGTTTCCTCCTGTTATCATAATCATTCTTTCCTGCACTTCAGATTGACCTCTAACAAGAGGGGCGGGGGGAGCCTCAGTAACAGGAGAAGGATACAGCCAGCAGCTTGCCAGAGGCAGGAAAACACATCCTTGTCTCCAGACACTGAAAGCTGGATTTAACATAAGGAAATGCAGGGTAGCATGCAAACCCTGCTGCCAGAAGCAGTGCAGAGGCAAAGGAGGTGCAACCCTACAGCAAAACCACGTTCACCACTCCATGAGTTATAATGCAGATACAGTGACACCCCAGAAAACATCAGGTACCTCCTGGCTCTCTTCCCCATGGGAAGTGTGAGTGTAATGGGTTGGGTTGAGTGTAATGTCATTGCTGCAGACTAATTCTGAGCACAGCATTTGTTTCAGCTCTGCTTGCTGCTTTTCACACATTACTCTGTTCTTAGGGGCTAATGAGTATCAATAACCTATTTGGCAGTGCCTGGGAGGGCTCAGAAGTGGGCAAGTGGGTTTTCCTTGCTTTATTCCAGCCCTGCATGAGGGGAAGAAGTATTCAGGCACAGTTATCCTGCTGAAGGGTCAGTGGGACTGTTCACACAGGCATGGGATACCTACTTTGAGCAAAGGGGTAGTGAACAACACTGATCCTCAGTGAAGTAGCAATGGAAAACACTGGTTTAAACAAAAAAAAAAAAACCAAAAAAAAAAAAGACAGCATAATAAGTCATGCATGATTACAAATAATCGAAAATAAATAGTTTGTTCCAGCCCAGCAACTGTGTGCTCTACCTCACCAACTCATCCTGTCTGTCTAGAATAGAGGAAACCAAGTGGACAGAGGAGAAAAAAATAGCAGAACGCCCTGTCCTGGTACAGATGATCCTTCTCTGGTACCACGCTATGCACAAGGTCAATAGCATTGTTTGCCTGTAAGATTTTCTTGCTCATAGCTTGGCTAAGTTTTGGCACATTAGGTCATAAAAACAGATATCTGAGTCTAAAAACAGACCCTACAACACTGCTATATTTGTCAGAGCCTGTGTATAATTATACACCACTGTAAATAATAGGAAGCATCCACTCAGAATGACCAACATATATACTTCAGGTTTCCAAAACAGAATATATACACAACACTTGAGGAAATAAACTGAGCCAAACAAAATGGTTAATCATGCATCTTTTACTGCCCATCAGCTGTTCCTTTTGCAAATCCATCCTGTCTGGACTTACTTCACCAGAATCCCAATACCAGAATTTGTAAGTAGCTTCAAAGAAATTGTTATCTTCTTGTAAGATTGTTTACAAGAGGAAATGTTTCTTCTTTCTCTGCTAATCTGATATTTCCCTCCTGAATTCTTCTGGCCAAACCCAGAAGACACACACTGTTTCTTCTCTGTGACAGTTGTCAGATCCAATGTGATCCTCTACCATGTGGTTGGCAGTGGAATGAATGCTCAGCACAGGGACATGGATGGGTAAGATTCAGCTTTCTTATGGCACTGGAGAGGACACCTTCCTCTATACTTCTAGGTCTTTACATACTACACTTCAAAATTTAACAGGTTTATGCATAGAAAAAGCATTTAATATAATTCAAAGTCACTTTATAAATATCTTTTTTACTTTTTTTAAAATTTAACCTGTACATAAATTCATGCTTATTTAGAAAAAAAAAAGTCAGGAAGCAGAAGCCTTGACTTTTTGCTCTCAAAACTATATTCTGCAATCTGTCTTTAGCTGCCAGAGCTAAAGGGAATCCCTGAAGAACTTTCATGCACTGTTTGCACAGGAAAGATAATGCCCTTAAATCCCTTGTAACCATAACATTGCAAATTCACTGTGCTAACCTGAGCACTAACCTACTGTAGGGATTATATCCACAATTTATAGCCCTTCCTGAAGAGCCCTGGCATTTGCTGGAACATGTCTGTAGAGCTGCCTGTAAGCTGTTGAGAGGTGTGACCGGGGAAGGAAGGCAGGAAGGCAGGAAGGCAGGTGGAACTGCATTTTCAGAACTTTTTTCATAAAGGAAATGGTTTATTCACAGATCAAGTATGCATACATATCATTTATCCTGACACTGTGACAACAGAGGGAAATAAGGAATACCAGACTGCCTGTTCCTAGGCTTCTCCCAGACACAAATGTACCTAAGGGTGGTCACATGCGTATGAGGAGAAAAATAAGGACTGCCAGGCTACCAGAATAGCAAGGCCAGAAAGACAAGAAGCAACAGCTAGTGGCTACCTGCCCAGTCTAACTGCAATGAGGAATGTTGGCAAGGGATACAGCTAAAAATTAAAGTCAGGAGACTTATTAAAACCTTGCCTGAAAATGTTTAAGCTCTGTCCCCCAAGAGTAGCTAATCATTTTACATACAAATGCCTACTGCTAACTGCTCTGCCACACATGAAGAATATCATTTCTTTCATACCACTCAAGCTGCAGAAGCAAGAACATGTGACTTATCTGCCAAAGAAGGTTCATTTAAAATATTAGTTACAGTTATTGATCAACTCTTCTGATAAATAATCTTTATTTCCTGCTTATACAAATATCAGCAGACAGAATGGGATGTGCTTTAAACAGACTATTAAGTACTCAACCCACAGCTGTGTGCATGAAGTCAGCAATCCCATCATCCAATTAGCTGCGTGTTTTGGATAAACACACACTTAAAATTAGTTATGATGAAAACCAAAAGTTCACATGCCCTGACTCCAGTCAGCGCAATGTTCCTCGTGCAAAAACAAAAATCAAGTACCATTACAAGACAAACAAAAAATGGGCAAGTATTTTCTATAAGAAAAATGTAACTCCAAAACTCAACATACACCAACATCGCTCCAGAGAGGCAGCAGTCACATGTAGCCACTTCTGCACAGAACACAGCACTAACTTAAAACTCATGAATGTTGAAGGTGGGCATTGGATTTTCTTGCTCTCTTTACACCATAAGTTGGAGTGATGGAACACAGTGCCAGAATAAGTTGTCCCAGTTCAAAAATTCATTTGTAGCTTTACTTTTGTATCATGTCTGTGCTTTTTAGTGCATTTCACAATCCAATATTCTGCCCTTTCTGCAAAAATTTCATAACACATTTTTTTGTATTCACCATCTGACTAGATATGTTATTAATATTCCCAAACTCCCACATTTTCTACATGATCTTTTCACAAAAAGGCAAGCAGCCTTTCCCACCTCATTCTGAGTGTCACATGGGAACCAGTATTCAGTTAGACAATGCAATAGCAGATTGTTTGCAACAGCATAGCTTCAATATTTGTCCCTGCTACTAATAAATAAATAACAACACAGACATCCTATTTTCAGTCACTTTCCATATGGGAATAAAATAATTATAGCATGTCAAGCAGGGCTGCCCCTTTCAAATCTGTAACTGCAGTCAGTTAATTTGAAAGAAAACCAAAAACCACGCTGCAAAACAAACAATCCCATTGCCTTGGTCATCAACCACCTCTGTCAAAATCTGAATTTTCAACAGTGTCTCAAGCTCACATTCCTACATTTAGCATTATAATCCAAGAAAAATATCTATGTTTGTTGCACACCCCCGGCAAAACTCGGGTCCAGACCATGCTGGGAAAAGTTCAGACTGAATCTTTATGGCTTAAAGAAAGGATATTCTCGATGCCCTAACACTGGGCTGCTTCATCAGGGCTGTGTCTGAGCTGAAAGGAAGAGCTCAACTGGAGATAGGAGGCTGGGAAGGCAGGGACTGAAGGCAGCGTTTGTCTGGCTCAAAGAGCAGCCAGGGGCTGCTCCTCGGGGTGCACAGTGCCTCACTGTTAATCACATTAGCCCACACGGCTGATGCTTCCTGCAGGTGGCCAGGCTACCACAACTGCAGGAGCTGGGAGGAAAACCACATAGGCCTAACAAAGACATTCCTGGGCTTCAGAGGAATTCACTCCCCTGTCAATTAGAGGGAAAACCAGAAAAATCCTAATAGACAGTCCTTCAGTTGATTATTGGTTTTTAATTCTTACTTTTAATGCAAATGGATTGCAGAAACTCTTTTTTGTAGTGTAGAAGATACAGCAGGAAGTTTCTCAGCTCCAACAAAAAGCCAAGTACAGTATACTCCTAAATAAATTACACCTTTACAGATCTAACATCCACATAAAATCAATATATAGAGCTATGGATTAAACAGCATAAAGCCTCTCCATCCTGTGTTATTCACCAGAATGCAGGGATAATTAAAGGGGTAAATGAACAGCACAGACAATAAGATCTCCAAACAACAGGACTCAAGATTATGAGTACAAGACAACAGACCATTATCACATGTCTATGAAAGTGGCTTCACAGACTGAGCAGAGTAATGTTGATTCATACTGGTCAAAGATGCATCTCAATCTCTTATTTCTCTAAAATTTTTTTGTAACAGACAGCTCAAACCTGTAAACCGTTCAAATCCTAAAAGCTAAGCAGGGTGATACCTTTTCCAGGCAATTAAAAAATTTCTGAGGCAAAACAAAGACCAGTGCCTCTTTCGCAGAAGTCTCAAAGTCTCAGTGGTTGCAGCATCCTTACTGGAATCAAATCAGTGTTCTTGCCAGAGACCACTATTTAAACAAAGCCATTTGTTCTTCCTCTCCTCATGATGCTGTCTTATCACAGCCCAAGTGTTTTATATCAGCACACTGAAATGATGTGTAATGAACAAGGATGTTCAAATTCTGAGAGTCACAAAGCAAATACTTCCTTTCTCTGTAAACAGTATAACTGAACCCACTCCTTGAAGAAATCAAGCTATATTTATATTCAAGCTCTTGAAATGCTACAGACAGCCATAGAAGGATAAGTTTATAATAAATTGCTATATTTGGAAACCTTTGTTGCTAAGCATCTTCTAACATTCAGTACAGTTTATACCATTCATGTCCCTGCTACATAATTAACATTTCATGTGTTTTGGGGTTTTTTAAAAAAAAAAAGTACAGTGCTTATATTTGCCAATAAATTAAAAGCATTATAATTTTTTAGGGTATTAATAAAAGACCACGTGGCAAATTAAATACAGGAGAAGCAACAAGATCTCAAGGGCATACAAACACTGACATTCTATCCAAGGATATGGTAGTCTATCTTCTATACACTCCTCTGCTTGAGATAGAACAATTCAGAAGGCAGATAAAACAATTCAGAACCAGTCTACTAAATAATTCAGGATACAGTAGGCCTCTCCCAACCTGAAGAATATTACTTTCACACTGCACACATAACTACACCCTTTTCTTGTCAAGAATTCTGTGTGAATCCCTTGGATGCTACTCAAGTCCTCAGGAGTCTACCAAGAGGAGCCCACTGGAAGTTGATGTCCACAGGATGTGGCCCAGTGCCCAGCATGGAATCTGCATGTTAATCACCTTGCCTGTTCTAACTTCAGTAGAAATCACAACAACCTTGCTAGGCAGTAGAGAATCACAGCACATCCTAATTTCTCCAGTGTAGTCACTACAGATATTGTAACCTTGGACATGTAGATACCCTATAAAAATCAGTTTTGTAGTTTCATTTTTGTGAGAGGCTAAAACTGTATCTTCAGTAGAGGAAAAGGAGAAAAATCTACTAAAATTTTAAAAATTCAGCAGATAAAATGAAAACACCCTTAGCTGATTATTTTAAGCATCTCCATCTAGAGGTGCCATGGGTTTTGGTCACAACACCCTGTTTGGGAAAGTCCAGATCACACTGCATAGATTCTCCAAGTTTCTTGTCCACTTCTCCTCTCCCTGACAATCCCAGCATATACCACACCACAATTCTGTACACACCATAGACACAGGGGCCTAGAAACATTCAACACAAAATGGACCTTACTCCCAAAACTTCAGAATTCCCATGAAAATGCAGAACTGCTGAACAGAACATGAAACTTGCCTGTCTGACCCCAGCAGTAACATTAAGCAAATCCTGCACCGGAGAACAAACAACTTTGGCCAAAGAAACAGTTGGAATATGTTTAATTCTAGAATGGTTATTTACTTTTCATTAACAAATAGTCTTCAGAACTACATAGAAGGCAAACATCAAAGCTTTTATAATGAAGTATCTTAGGAAACCTGACTAGAGATGCAAAAGCCCTATAAATACTGCATTTACCATGTTACATTAATTACTACACCCTTGGTTTATATAAGCAGTATATACATATTACATGTGTTGAAAAAACAGAGTTGAAGTAGAAAGATAAGGAAAGATAAGTCCTCTGGAAAATTATCAAAACTTTGTATTAAGAATATAAACATGTTTACCTTGCAAACTTTCAGTCTTTCCAGCCACAAACCCAAGGATATAAATGGGGTATGCAGGACTTGAGAGTCAAATATAGACCACAACAGAAATACAATCAGCAAGCAACAATAATCTCGTGCCAAAAACTGAACATGTGTTCCTGAGTTCTGAAATCCTTTTTCTAAGCTAGTTTCCACATTTCACCTGTGCTTACACACATATCAAGTCTGAATTTGGCACAACCAACCTTGAAGTTTGTCAAAGAATTCTTAACTCAGATATTGTCTGAATACCAAGCATTTTGGATATTTAGAAATGTACATTAGTCGCCTTAACTATATGCTTATACCATGTTTTATGCTGTAATATATATATATATATATATATATGAAATGTTATGTTCAGTTCTAAGGTCTACATCACCAAAAAGGTTATTGACAAACTGGAGGCAGTTCAGAGAAAATCAACACAATTTCTCGGAAGGCAGGAAGGACTTACTTATGAGGAAACATTAAAAGAGCTAAATATTTATAGTTTGGCTCAGTAATGAATGAGGAGGTAGGGGACATGAGAACAGCCCAGAGATATCTGAAGGGTGTAAACACTAAGGAGGGAGAGCAAACGTGTTGTAGAAGGATGTAAATAGAAATAATGGGATGAAACTAAAGAAGGAAAGCTTAGACTGAATTTCAGAGAGCATTCCTGGAGAGCAAACTAGCTTGGCCCACAGCAGAGTTTCTGAAGTGAAGCAATAGGAGCCCATGCATCTTGGAACAACACAAAAAAACTAGACAAAACACTGGAAAATTTGCCATATGAATGAATCTTGCTCTGCTGATGAGAAATAGTAGATTGTAAAAGTTTGCTAAATTTAACTCCAGTGAAAGTAGTAATATTTTACAAGGTGTTGAAAATGTAATATAAAAAACAGATAAAGAGCTTAATTGGAAAAAAAAAGAAAAAATACTCCAACTAAGAACGTTCCTTAATTATGTTCCAGTTTATATAACAGCTCAATTGACTCATGCCTCTGCAACTTCTTGAAGAGGAAAACTTCACGTGACTGCAAGAAATTAAGGGCGCTGGACTATATTTTCCACAGCAGAGGCCACCCCACGGTAACAAACAGGCAAATCTAACACCAAGCATTCAAACTAGAGGAAATAAGAGCAACAGGAAGGAGACATCCTCCTTCACACCACTGGCTTTGGATGCAAAGCTCCCACATAACAGTACATCCTGCAGTCAGTCACAGGTAGATGCCAAAGTTTTTTTTGTCTATATAATGCTCAACCTGCACAACATTCCAGATTTATTTTCTAAGAGGTCCTTGTGAAGTGGGTAAATATAATCTATTTGCAGCTGGATTATGAAGTGTCCAGAATCCATCTGCACATGCACAAGTAAAGCCTTAGCTGGGTCATGTTTGGAATTGAAACCACAACACTTCTCATTGAGAACTTGAGATTACATTAGTTAAGTGTTTACTATTTGAGTACTGAGACACAGGCAGACTGACAGGCTTCCAAAACCAGGGGAAGGAAAATGAAAAGGGAGTTTATCTCTTTTTTGAAACAAATATATACAAGCAGGAAAAAATAATGATGTTTTCTAACATAAAACAGAGCCTAGAACACAACTGAAGCCAAGAGGAAAGCACTTATAAAATGAATCATCGGTGTTCATACATTTTTTTTCTTCTTGATCCATAAAAACTCCAAAAATGCATATTTAAGAACTACCCCTTAAAAATTCTGGAAGCTGGCAAGCAAAGACTTTGCTGTTCCAGGTGCCATCACCCCTAATAAAACATCTGTCACCTCTGCAGTCAATTCCAATGCAAGAATTATCCATGCTCTGTGCCACTGCCAGAAGCAGCTGTCCCAGTGCCAAAGGAAAGAAAAGTAACCAGCACATGCAGCAAACGTATTTGTTAACTACAAGGGAGCAAACAGGTGTAAGCAGAGCTGGGCAGTCCTATTTTGACTCAGCTGTTTTAAAGGGCTCCTCATGGGCAGATTGAAGCTCCAATATTCAAACGGTGGAGACGCATGTTGCAGAATAAATTAATTAATTACATCTGTATCAGTATAATGTGCAATGTGTCAGTTGGAGTACATGGCCTGACCAGTATAAATCGTTGCACATCAGGCCTGGACTGTTAACAACGAGGTCAGCTAGTGGGTGGCCGAGCAGGTGGCAACAGGTTCGGCCAATCACTGCCGAGCACGAGAACCCCAAAAACCTATGTAAGATGAACGGACCTCAGTAAAGGGGGGCTGTTGTGCATGATCTTTTGGGTGTTTTGTCGTTATTTTCCTGCCTCCCAGAACACCAAACAGCCACAGACGCACTCTAGCAAAACCTAGGAACTGATAGAGCATACTTGCAGTATTTCATCCAATGAAAACAGAAGTGAACTCATGCTGAAGCATTCCATGGAACATACTGAACCCTGGCTGCATGACACATGGATAATTCTCCAGGCCTATGCCTATTGCCAAGGCCAAGGGCCACGTTCCAGCCCCCGGCTCAGGGTGTGCTCTGCAGCTCTCTCAGCTACACAACCTGAGCCAGGTGCGCACAGTGGCCTTGCCCCCGCCAAGAGCTCCTCATCGGCAGGAAAATGGAATATGGGCACAAAATATGGAAGGGAGACACAGGAAACACCACTGAGGCCCACAGACTCCTGGGAACAAGGACCTGAAGGACAAGCTTGTGTAGCCAGAGTGACTTAGGATTTTTGTGTGCAAGGGGCTGGCTTTAGAGTAGAAAAACTCTTAGGGACATTAGTTAACTCCCAAAACCATTGGTTTACTGAGAGACAGCAAGTTGTCTGAGATCCTATAAATGGCACAGGGGATTCCCCAGGGTTATTGATTTTAACACTGGATTTTAAAAGCTATTAATTTCAAAGAATTTTTCAAATCTGCCCAGCAGCAGCCTAGTGTTCATCATATCCCAGACTTGGCTGTGTCTTTTTTGACACAAAAATTAATAAAACCTCATTGTTTCAAAAGCAGTTAGTACAGACTTCGGATTTTTTTGTTCTTTAATAAAGAGGCTAACAATAAAGTAATACCCTAAATGAGATAAGCAAAGTCTTACCTGCTTCCTTGCACAAGGCTGCCAAGTCTGCACCCACGTAACCATGGGCACTATCAGCTAGCTGTGCCAACTGCTGTGCTGTGAGCGAATGGGGAACTTTCTTGAGAAGCTTGTGAAGTATGTCCAGCCGGTCTTGGGCATTGGGAATTCCAATTTCTATCTCCTTATCAAAACGGCCTGGCCTGCGCAGTGCTGCATCTAGGGCATGAGGGCGATTGGTGGCCCCAAGGACCAACAGCTGCCCTTCACTGCCTTCCTGAAGGCATCAAACAACACAAAATATTATTCTTAAAATACAGTTAAACGTCAAACAGCTTATGAACATGCTTGCTTGCTTTTCCAACTATTACACACACGAAAATCCTGATGCTGGCTCTAAAGGAATAAAACAAGCTTTTCAGAACACATACCCCAAAAGTGAACCCAACCAACTCATCCCTAACTGGAATTTAGCAATACTACAGGCTGCATGCATATACAGATAATACAAGAGACACTCCCACTTTAATCCCCAAGAATCTGCTTTCCTGAATCAGGAAAGTAAGAACCAAGGAGAGAAAAAAATGCTTAAGCTAAAATGCAGTGTTGGCACAAGAACGAAACAGTATCAGCAGACCTTGAATAAACAAGGTCGGGAAACAAATCAGTTCAGGTATCAAACTCAGCAGAGACAGGAGGTAATAAAGCTTCCTGTATGTCCAGTAGGAAAAGCAAGGTCAAAACCCCTAACCAATTTCCTCAAGCTCTGCTTCTTCACTTTTACAGCAAGGCAGGATCAGCTAGGAGGTTTCTTGTAATGTCATTCTCTTTTTGTGAAGGGAGCAAGTTTCCCAGGAAAAATATCCATCAGCCTTTGCCACCAGAAAACATGTTCTGTCTGTGAACAATTATAGACCGGGCAACTCAAACTGCCATACAGGAAAAAAATGGGAAACTTGCAGATTACATAAGCAAAAGAAATTTATTTTCATACTCTGGACAGAGTTCTTTCATCTTTCCTGCTAATAATAATAAAATAATACATGAGTATTGGGGGGTTAGGTTTTTCTTTCCTTTTGTTCCCTTTAACATATAGAATTTTTTCCCATTAAGTTGCTAAAGAACTCTTAACTACTGGGTACTTAAGAAGAACAAAGGATTGTGGCCAAGCCCTGGAGGAGAGGGGCTGGTAGAAGGTGGGGGTAGGGGCAGCAAGGGGCGGATGTTGTGCTTTGGGGGAGAACATGGAGAGGTGCTGCTCTGCTTTTTGGAGAGAGGAGTTTTGCTGCTGCTGGACCCTTCACTTGGAGCTGTTTCTTCTGCTGTGAGTGAGCCCCTGTTCTGAACTAAGACCTATTTACCATCTGCTCGGGGGCCTGGGATCCTGAGCTAACCTCTCCTTGCTGGGTTGGGAACCGGGCTGCTGCCCCTGCCCCGCCCCCCATGGCTCCTTTGACACTGCTCTGGGTTTCAGTGCGCTGCAGCCCCCACTCCCCCTGCCTACCGAGACGTCCTACTGTCCCAGCTTGCTGTTTCCGAGAGTGCTGCTGGGGCACCGGGACTGACTGCCCAAGGGGGTTTGTGAAACAAAGCCTCTCTCTCTTCCATGCCTTCCGTCCGGACTGAACCGCCATACCACGTGTCTGCTGGAGCTCACACCACAGCGCCCCCTGCAGCTGCAGAGGAATCATCACACCTGCCCTGTTCACTGCATGCCACCAGCGCCCCCTGCCGGCTGTGACCGGAACTGCACCAAAGGGGAAAGTACCTGCAGGCCAAAAGGCTGGGAACGGGTTCCTGGTTCTGTTTTGTTGTTAATGCCATAGGAGTTGTTCTTTGTTCACTTTATTATAAACACTAGTAAAGAACTGTTATTCCTATTCCCATATCTTTGCTTGAAAGCCCCTTAATTTCAAAATTACAATAATTTGAAGGGAAAGGGTTTACATTTTCCATTCCAAGAGAGGCTCCTGCCTTCCTTAGCAGATACCTGTCCTTCAAACCAGGACAATGAGAGATTGCCAAATTTTATGGGCTTAATCCATAATTTACTCAAGTCAATTAAATTTACTGTTTCTTTCTTAGGCTTTTGTTTATGCCCTACATACTGGTCTGGCAGTCTTGAAATAGCTGCTGTTGCCTTTAATCATGCAGCCTAGATACCACCAGAAGTATTTTGATGACTTTGATAGCAGAGCAATTAAAAATACCTGCTTTAGTTCAATGATGGGCTATCACTGAAATTTCAGTATGATTTCCAAAACTACAAGAGGGGGAGGAGGCAAAGGAAAGGTGGTGAATGGAAGAAACCTATTTTCTTTTAAACTCAGTTATGAGAAGACATTCCTCTCCTACATCATCTGCTTAGCATCCAAAAAATCATTATTCTAAAGTCTCACTTAAGTCTGTTTACTTCCTCCCACAAGTGATACATCTAAAATTGGCCCCACTGTAGAACCAATACTATTTTGTTCAGTGAGTCCCCATGCACATTAATTGTCTCAATAGAGTCAACTTACTGAGCCAATGCCATCCATTAATGTCAGTAGAGAAGCAACAACTCTCTTTTCCACTTCATTCTGAGCCCCTTCTCTCTTTGGACAGAGTGCATCCAGCTCATCTATAAATATAATTGAGGGGCAGCTGGGGGGAAAAAAATTAAGGGAAAAAAATGTAAGTTGCTCAGAAAGATTTAAAACACTAAAGCAGAGCAAAGCTGTTCATAGAACACATCCAGTTCCTACAAAAACTAACAAGTATCTCACTCCTTTAGGTAACTGTAAGTTTCAGTCTTGAATATAGTATTACTCAAAAAGAAACTAAAAGGAATAATATATTAGACAACTAATACCTTCAGTATGCAATAGTCTTTTGCTAATGTACTACAAATATAGACATCTAAAGTCTGCCTTAACCAGGTCTAACAAATTTGGGCAAGATGCCACCCTACTCTAGAGAAATGCTACATCCAGTACCAACACCAACTCATTTAGAGCTGGCCTCCAAAGATAAAACTAGAGAGGAAAATCTGGATCCAGGTGAAATTCTGATTCATGCTTCCATCTGTTAAAATAAGCACACAATGCACAAACAACACAGGTTGAGCAATCTGGCACCATCCCTAACAGCACCTTAAAAAGGGCAGCATCCAAAAGGATTTAAGAGGCATCCTAAAATTTCACTGCTTTCCTCCTAGCTAAGCTCTACATAAACCAATTTATTTCCTTTTAAAAAGTACTGGATGAAAAAAAAACCCCACAATTCAAAGCTTTTTGCAAATATTTTTCTTTTAAGAATTTAAAGGCGATACCAATACCGCGAATAAAATTCTCCAAAGGAACGTACCAGAGAGAAGCCTCAGAGAATATCTGACGTAACCTCGACTCAGACTCCCCATAAAACCTGTGAGAATTAAAATATTTTAATAAAAAACATGGGGTTTTTGTCTTTTCCAGGCAACTTGGAGAATTACTGCTTGTGAGTTACAAAAAGCCGTAGTGCAGACTTCCAAAATCCTGAAGTCTAGGCAAATCTACAACCACCTTTATTTCCACAAGGACCAAAAATTATGGTGAAATGAGGCACAGGCTAAGTTAGAATCATTAGAGGTAAGGAGAACTGCTTCTGTTCTGTGTTAGGAACAATTTTACCTACATTTTTGAAGAACAACAAAAAAATTACTTCTTTGGAGACATCAGCCTGTGGAGTGTCACCTCAATTGCAAATATGCTTTAACAAGTTCCTCCTCTTGTTGCAGAACTCACCTACACACAACTGCAGATGCAGTTTTAATCCTCTCTTTAATTTAGTCCAATAAACCCCTTTTAATACATAAAGAAATATAAGCCCTACTTGAGAGAATCCTTTCCCATTTGTTTTTGACTCTTTTGGGCAGATAATCAGTAGCAAATACTCCACAATGGACAGATGCCAGGTTATATTTTGGGCTACTATATTTACAGAATTAATGAAAATAAAGTGGGTGGACTTACTTGCTTATGATTTCAGGGCCATTAATGACAGTAACATGAGCGCCAACCTCGTTTGCAATGGCCTTGGCAATCATGGTCTTCCCAGTTCCTGGAGGCCCATAGAGCAGCACTCCTCGAGGAGGAGGGATCCCTTGGGACAAGCATATGCAGGCAAACAGAGAAAAGAAGTTACTGGTGATATACGCCACGCCCAGCCTGCACTTCCACATTCACTGTCCCCATTACTACCAATAATAACTTGACCTTGGCATTAATTTCTGTAACAGATATGTCATTATGATGAAATTTTAGGCTTTCAGGGAAAAGATGGCTCTTAAATGGGAAATTCATCCACATTTTGTATTTTTGAAGCCCAGAAGAGACTGATTTAAAAGCACCTAATTAAATCATTATATTTTTCAGCAGTTCAGTATAATCTTTCCTGTTTTCTCAAAAAAATTACTCGACTGGGTACCTAACATTCATGAATACACTTTAAGTTATACGTGATTCTTACAGTGTCATTATAACAAATTTCACACATCAGAAAACCACTTCTCTTCAACACACCAAAAAGTTCTAGAAATACTCTGAGGATTGATTTAAGAATGCTTGCAAGATGATGAAAACACACACATTTAAAGAATGAATCTGCCTATTTAATGGCCTATGTTAAAGAGACAGAAACATTCAGGCACAGAGCATAAGGGACTTTGGAAGAACAAGGTACTGCTGTGTACAGTTGAAGCTGGACAAAAAAATACGGGTGTAAACTGCAAGAAACACTATTATGATGCCAGGTAAAGAGCCCACCAAAAAATTTTGCAGACCAGCAAATCAAATGGGCACAAAAGCCAAAAACAGAAGTTGAAAAATTAGAAAGCAAAAAACAGAGACAAATGTTTGAGAAAGGTCTGACCCCAGCACAAAAGACATTGGTGAAACACTACCAAAGAAACATCAGGTGGGACTGGGAATCAGAGAATGATGCCTCAAGGGCAGGCTACAAGCCCTAATCTTAGACACTAATACACCGTAAAAGAGAAAAAATTATCTGCTCTCTGACAAAGGATAAAAACAAAAGCATCTCTACAGACAGGTTCCTTCACATCAGTCCATTAAAGCATGTGCTGCTCCCTCCTGTGGCGTTTCTGGCACTGGCAAGGCACGAGGCTGTGGAACTACCAGCTCACCTCAGCTCCAGCCTTGCTGCCTGTAAGCAGTCAAGGACTCCCAGCGTTTGGACGGAGGCTAAAGGTTTGTAACTGCTGAAGAAACATCATCATCTATCATGAGATTAGTAAAGAATCTGCTGAGGCCTTAAGGACTAGGTGTGAAGAACACTCATACTGAAGAAAATTCTGCTGCCACAAAACCACATGGCAATGCTGGGGTTGGACCAAATGAGCTGGACCACTCGTGGATTGGAGATGCCTCCCACTACCCCACTGACACCTGTGGATCACAGCCAGGAAACAGCCACCTGTCTGCTGTGGAAACTGTCCCAGCTGAAATCACCTCCTCTCTGAAGTGTGTGTGTGGGAAGAGGTCATAGAGAGAAATAAAGGGCCTCCAAGACATGATAGTAAAGAAATATTTATAGGTAAAAGCCCTATCTCACAGTGAAGCACACCTCAACAAGGTACATAACCATTTGTGATAAATATCACAGCATAGAGTCACAAAAATCCTCCAAGTTTTTATATGTATTAGCTATAACTTTATGTGTGGAAACAGCAATTGTATTTGGTTTTCCACCCTGTAATTCCACACTGAACACACTGAGCAATTTGAGTAAACAGCCTCAAAAGACCTCCTTAAAATTTTGCAGGAATACACAGGGATAAAAGGAGCAGAAGAATTAATCTGAGTTTTTTGCCATTTAAAAGATATGATTAACTGCCTATCAAAACAAATTAAAATCTTAAGACAACACAAATAATTGCACCTTCCAAACGTCCAAGTACAGAAGTCTTACCTATTTGCTATAAATTCTGCTCATGCATGCCTGAATTTTGGTACAGACACTCATTTCTTCCCAGCCCAAACATTTTTCACACAGGCTAACCAGAACATCTTCATTATATCCATACAGTGTAATTAGAAAGCAGTTTGACATTGTTTGGACACACAAGTTTACCAGATCAGTTATATAAAATTCGGTGCATAATCCTGAAGCTATTAGTGTTTAAAAAAAAAAAAAAGTCATATTAAAGAAGAAAGTGAATGAAGAAAGCCAACTCTCAGGCATCATACCGTAGCTCTTGAACAGTTCAGGTTGCTTCAAGGGCAGTTCAACAGTTTCTCTAATAGTTCTGAGCTGGCTGCTTAAGCCTCCTATCATGTCATAGGTGACCCGGGACTCACACTCGCCACCCTCTGCTACACTGGTCCTTGGTTTAATAAAATTGATTTTAGTTCTTGAAGAGATGAAGTAAAAACAATCTGTATTGCTCATTGCTCCAGTTTTGCCAGTTTGCGGGAGTCCCTCAGTGCTGCCTTTCCCAGCCAACTCCAGATCCTGGGTGAGGTCTGCACCATCTCCCCTGCTGAAGGTTTTGTCTCCGTGCCTGGAGTCTGGAGTGCTGGGTGTCACTGGTGAGCCTGGATCCACAGCTCTGCTTGGGGTGCTCATGGAGGCAACCTCTGGACTATCACCAACATCCATCCTGCCGAGTTGTAAGGCCAAATCTAAGGCACTGCTCTCCAAATCAGATCTCTCAAGGTCTGACTCATTAGAATCACTGGGAATGGCATTGCCCTGGGCAATCAGCTCTGCACCATCAGTCCCCTTCACCTTCATCACCACGATGTTGCAAAGTTTGCCATAGTAAGTGAAAGCCAAGAGGTTTCCTGGTAGGACTATTTTCCCATCTATGAGAAAATTAAAGACAAAAAAAAAGACAAAGATGACATTTCAATCTACTTTGGCAGCAATTAACACTCAGACATCCTTGCATCAGAGTAATTCTTTATCAGGGAGCTTGGGGAGTGCTATAAATTAACATAATTACATGGTAATTTCAGGTTCTTTCAATGATCCTTTTGTGCACCAGCAGACTGTACTGGATAAATATTTGTCAGTATCATATGTAATCTCTCATACTTAAACTCATCATTAATTTCAACTTTTTAAATTTCACACAAAAGGAGGTTTTTCGAATTAGTATTGTGAGAAGTAAAAATTTTGTATTCACTACCTTGAATAATAAATTACCTTGCTTTTTTTGCCTTACTTATGTACACCTACCACCCAAGGAAGTGCAACTTTACTTATTCACCACTAACATAAAAAAAAGGGATTCAGAGATTGGGATTTCAAGTTAAGATTGATCCTTTAGCTTATTAATGAGTAGTACTGCACTCTTTTCCTCACAGGTGCAGGTAAACTCAGAAGCGCACCCCAGTATCACCCTGAAAGCCATCAATGGGTGCTGAACATTCCTAACCTGAGCCAGCAATACAAGTTATGGATAGAAGAAATGGAACCACAACTAATGCAAATTACATATTTGCAGCATGGCACAATTGTTTAGCCCAAGACAGAACCCTGAACGAAGTGCAAACAAGGTAACATCCCCTATTTTGCCACAACCCCTTGATTAAGAACATAAAGGGAAAATGTTCTGGCTACAAGAGCAAACTACAAAAATTGAACAGTCAAAAGAGAAGCAGCAAAACTCATACCGAAGTTTCTCAGCAGACAGACAGACATTCCCTCAGCATTAACGGTGGAATCTTTGTCCCTGTGGTAGGAAGGGAAAAAATTGGTTTACCAAGCACTTGAAAACCAACCAGAGTCCACAGCACTTCACAGTCTTCATATCATACGGGCTTAACGCTGTAGATATTAGACACATAGTAACAAAAGAAGTGTATCTATGTAATCTGGGGCTAGTTTTGCCAAATAAAATGTTGTAATTAACACAATCCTAAATTATATGAATCATTTCTTAGGATCGCAAATACACAATGCAGGCTTTTCACCTCACCAGGCAGGATAAGCACTGCTACATGTACTGAATTGAGATTCTGGATCAGGCAGATCTCTTTCAGCCTTGCAAACACACATACACAACTTCTATTGACTAAAACAGTGCCTTGAGCACTTGCCCATTCACTACCAAAACACTCCAAGCTTTACCCACAAAGTATTTTCTAGTCATTTATTTAACTGACTCACAGATAAGGCTCACTTCCATCCATTTTGCAGATGGAAGCCCACAACTTTTGCAAACACTCTCACCTGTACACTGAAAAGCAGTGGAACCAAAGGCATTTAAAGCAGACACAGCTGCTGCAATTCAAAGTGAGAACAACGGGGGGAGCCCTAAGCCTGCAAATCAAAGTCCATTTCTTGATTTTAGCGATCAAGAAAGCAGCTTGATGGAATACAGGTGTATTAAGTTAACTTTGAGGACAGGTCTTAAAATATCATAGCCTTTCCTGATTAAAGGAATGATGAGTAAACACATACTCAACGCATACTGTTGGGGTCTGGAGTTGGGGATAGGTTCTTTTAACTGGAAGGAAAAGCTAAATTATGCATGCAAGCACTACCCAGAGGCATTAACTTGCAGAGAATGAACTATACCTGTAAAGCATCTAGAAACCTAGGCAGTACTTGAACAATGGGACTTCAATTTATTCTTTTAGTAATTTATGTTCTTCTTACATGAAACTATGGCTCTCTGGACATCAGGAGGAATTTCCTCATGGAAAAAAAATCTGCAACTGACTGCCTTGGAACTGTGATGTTAATTTAAGTGCTAGGACACTTTCAAAAGTAACTGTAAAGTAACCTTATTTAGGAAATAAAAATAATCATACTCTGCAACAATCCAAACGCCAACCCTGTGAAATGATAAAAGAATGACAAATTTTGAAGGGAAGAGGTTGAATAAAAACCTAAATAAGGTTATAACAAATTCCATACCTCAACTTTACATCAACTTCCTCTGCCTGGATGACTGCACCAGTCACAGGCTGAACAGTTACAGCACCACCTGGATTTACTTTCAGGTTCTTCTGTGTGGTTTCACCCAGCCCAATTTTCCCCCCTGGAAAGCCTGTGACGGGCCAAGCAGTACAGACCTAGGAAGAGTTTTCAAAGCAAACACCTGTCAGTTGAGGTTCTGCCCCTCCCGTTTCCCCATTTCCAGTCAATGTAAGCAATGCTTTAATGTGAAGGATTAGGTTAAAACCTGGTTCCACTGAGGAAGACACAAGGGTCACTTAAGCTCTTAAGATCTGATCCAAGACACTTTTCAGGATGGAAGGGGTTATATTTTGCTTACAAAGGTGATGAAAAAATTTCACCAGAACTCTCTACACATTCTGTAGACAACTCAAAAGCATACACTTTGCTGACCAGAAAATGCTACAAATTAGTGAAAAAAGATGAGCAAATAACTATTCATTTTATTTGCAAATAAAACAGATGCGTGTGCTTATGCAAGACATAGTATATAACCCACATATTCACATATGACTTATAAATTTATAGAAAAAAAATCAGCTGCATGGGTTTTTTCCAAGACTGAGAATACAAATGTAACTACAGTGTAGAAAACATCGAAGGACACATTCACCATCTTTCTCAATGTGTGATCCATGCTGGTTCCATTGAATAAAAGAGGAACAGGCTAACAGCACGGAAAAAGCACTCAGAGGGACAGGAAAGGGTCTCACCTCCTGCCGCCCATCAACAGACGTGAGCAGGGCCGGCCGCCCTATGCAGAGATCCGCAGATTTCATGCTGCTCAGCGACAGCTGCGCCAGCGCTCTGCGCAGCATCTTGGGGACTTTGTAATCTCCTGAAGTTTTCGGGAGGAAAAAACCAAAAAATATCTTTTTTTCCTCCCCTTCCCCTCAGTAAATCCGACGTTTCCCGCGCTCCCCGGAAAGCACAACCTCGCCAGCCCTCACGATGCCCGCCCTGAGGGGAGCGCCGGGACCCCCGTGAGGTGCTGCCGGCGGGGCTGAGAACACGGGCTGTCCCACGCTGCTGCTCGGCACTGCCCCTTCCACCGCAATTTCACTACCGCCGGCACCCTTCCACGGGAATAAAAGCAGGTTTCATGGGGGCATGGACTAGGAGATCCCCCTCTTCGTGAGGCGCCGGGAGCGCGGCTGGGCAGGGACTCAGATTCAAACGAGGCGCCCCTCAGCGCGGCGGGCTGAGGCAGCCGGGCTGGGGCTGCCCGTCCCCTCCTCCCGCACCCCTTACCTGCCTCCACGGCGTCGGCGACGCGCAGCGCCAGCGGCCCGCCCGCGGCAGCTCCGAGGGGAGCATCCCGCGGAGAGCCGCCGTCCGCGGCCGGGCGTCCTTTGCTCTTCCTTCTGGCAGAGGAGGCAGACATGCTGCCCGCGGCTGCCGCAGAGCGGTTCCGGAGCAGAGGCCGGCACCGCCCCGGGGGCGGTCGCTCCCCGCCCAGCTCTGCGCCATGGCAGGGCCGTGGCGGGTGCTGCGGAGGGCGCGGGGTTGGGCGGCCCTGGCGGGGCTGCGGGCGAGGCCGGACAAGTTCGGGGGCGTGAGCGTGGACCTGGGCGAGCTGGGCGGCTCCCCGCGGCTGGAGCGGGCCGCCTTCGGGCGGTGGCTGCG
>WEKY01027610.1:67439-98679 GCA_013390045.1 Picathartes gymnocephalus
GTGCCGGGCGGGGGTCCCGAGTCACGGGCCGGGCGGGGGGCGGTGTGTGAGGGGCGGCGGGAGGCCCGCCTGGGGGCGCCCTCAGCAGCCGCCTTCGCCTCACAGGCCCTGAGCCGGGAGGGGGAGGGCGCCGAAAGGAGGGAGCAGCGGTCGTTCACAGAACGATAGAATAGTTAGGGTTGGAAGGGATCTCTGGAGATCATCCAGTCCGATCGCCCGGAGCAGGTGACAAAGGAGGGACAAACCAGAGCAGGTGGATTTGAAATGTCTCCAGAGAAGGAGGCTCCACGCCCCCATTGGGCAATCTGTTCCAGTGCGCTGCCACTATCAGTGTGAAGTTTTTCCTTGTGTTGAGGCAAAACTTCACGTGTTTCAGTTTATAGCCATTGCTCCTTGTCCCGTCACGGGGCACGACTGAAAAGAGTGTGACATCATTCTCTTGGCACCCACTTCTGAGGCCCCATCTGAGACTCATCTTCTCCAGACTGAACAGGTCCAGCTCCTGCAGTCTCTCCTCACATACAGATGGTCCAGACCCCTCATCCTTTTTGCGGCCTCTTCTGGGCCCTCTCCAGTAGTTCCTTATCTTGTACTGAGGAGCCCAGAACTGGACACAGCACTCCAGAAGAGTAGATTCCCATTTCTCATGGCAGACCCTAACATAAGAGCCATCATTTTGCATATGAACACCAAATTGTACCAGATCAAATGTCAAGCTGGCAGCCCCTGAGACAGTTGGTGAGTTTCTCACAGCAATGATAGTTTTACCCTGTGGTAAATGAGGTGCAAATACAGAGTTTTGCACATTAACGGCGGCTATAGTGCATGGTAAGGTTTAAAAACAACACGGATCTAGAGCAAAGGGGTCCCTGACCGTCCTCACTTCCCTCTCTTGCAGAGTCCGTGTCTCAGTGGCAGGATGAAGGCCGTGTTGCTGTCTGGCTCCGTGTCCCCATCCTCCAGAGCAGCCTTGTGGCAGTGGCTGCTTCCCAAGGCTTTGCTTTCCACCACGCTGAGCAGGGCTCATCCACCCTGATGCTGTGGCTGGGTGAGGGGCCCAGCAAGCTGCCGGGGTTTGCCACACACCAGCTGGGGGTTGCAGGTGAGTTACAGGAGTGGTTGCACCCACAGAAAGTCTTGAAGGAGCCCTTAGGAGCAGGTTCAGTAGGAATTGTGCCTCTGTACAACCAGCACGTGGAAACCAGCTGCCTACTGCATTTTGAAATGAAAAAGTAACCACCAATGTAGAGAAAAAAACCACTTCTCTGCTCTGTGTGCTTAATATGTGTATCTGCCTAAACTATGCTCAAGTTAATGTTTGTAAATGGGGAAAACTTAACCCAACAGGGATTGTTCATAATCAGAAGCAACTGTTAGCCTCAATTGCAGTGGTCTAAAAGCTAAGTTGTGTTTAGAAGTCTTCAATTCAAACATATCTTTTACAAAAAAGCCAAACAAACATCATAGTCTTACCCATCTAGACCTCCCACAACCACACCTGGAAAGTTATTCCATAATAGAAAATTTCTGAGGAACTAGACAAGACAGTTTCCCCTTTTTCCTTTTTTATTTTTTTCGTATAGCATGGTACAAGGGACTGATGATGAGCCAAAAATACTGTCAGCTTGAAGTTAGCTTCACCAAATTCCAGTGGTTTTGCCCTCTCACTCAGCAGAGTTCCACAGATCTGCCATTACCTATCCCATCACTCAGTTATCTGTAATTGGCGGCTAATTTGGACCCCTCATGTACTGGTTAAGGGTTACATGAACACACAGAAATCACGAGACTGGGGAGAGCAAATCTCTCCAGTTACAATTCTGACTTGTTTGTCCTTGGCTTGCAGGTAGTGTGTGGGGTGTTATTTCTTCACCAAGTGGTGGTAAGGCCAATAAACAGAAATTTGAAAAATCTAGTGAGGAAGAACTCACAAAAGATGGTTCTGTGTAGCAGCAGATCAGGTGAAAGGAAGTTTGGGTGAAAAAACCCCTTGGATTACAAAATAGTGCTACTGCCATCAGTACTGGGAGTCTTCGGTTCTCAGGCCAGCAGAGGGCAGGGTGAGTGCTTAAGGCAGCCTTGGAGTTTGTCAATGGACATGTTGGAGCATGTTTTCCTGATGTATGGAAACCTCAGCATTAAAATATGTGGCATTAAACTGGAGCAGGACAGTGCATTCTCCTCAAAAAAGCACCGTGTTACTCCTTGTGAGGAGACCTAAGTGAAAGAGAGATTTTCTGAAGTAGAACTTTGACAGCTGAAAGTGCTGCTTGAAGGGAAATCATGTAAGAGATGAATTGTGACCCCCATGGCCATCAGGAAGAACTATAAGAAAAATCGTAACTCTGAAAGGCTTGCAAATATTTTAAAATGTATTTTCAGAGCATAATTTGCAATTGTGCTTCAAAACACCTTGCACTCTGCAGTAGGAAAAAACTTTAAAGAAAAGTTTGGTAAGTGCAGGTATATGGATTTCATAATTTATTATATGGATTTTAAAATTTCACCACATATAATGCATGTGCTCTTTGTTCCCATTTTTCAAACCTGTACACTTTTATTCATTATTGGGAGTTTCTTTAAAGGAGGTAAATATTTAAGGAAAGCGTTTTGGGCAGGTAAACAAGTGTGAAATTCTGACTGCGTATGGTTTTTTTTTTCCTTTATTCCACTCACTGTCAGTGGATCTGGAACACATCCCAAAAATACTCTAAGCAGTGTGGATACCACCTGGTAGGTTTATTCCATTATCTTTTTACTTTAGGAGGGAGACCCTGGGTAGTGGAAAAGCTCCATTCTATTTTCAATTCATTTTATTGAAATATTAAATTATTTGAAGATGGATATTGGGGAGAGGGTCAAACACAAGGCATTTTTATTTCCTAACCAAAAAGTATTTTATGAAGTGTCTGCAGCAAATAAAATCAGTTTTCTGGTGAGAGTCTCCTTCTCAAAGCTGTGGCCAGTCAGTGAAGTGGAGGACTCAGTCCTGTGAGCATCCTGCAGATGAAAAGCAGAGATGTGAAGAGGGGTTGGCTGGCCAGCAGGAAGCCAGCACAGAGAACAGGTAGCGAGTCTCATTGCCAAGTAGACCAGCAGCTGGTTTTCCTCCTGTCTGGAGATTCCCATGCAGCAAACACAGCACAGCCAGGGCTTGTGCCTCAGGACCATGCAGCCAAGTGATGACAAAGGTGTGAATAAGCAGGGTCAGGTCATGTTTTACCAGACTGGATGAAAGTGGCCAAGCACAGAGTAGCAAATATTACTCATTGGGCTTGGCCATTATTGTTTAGAAATAGTGGAATGTATGATGTGTCTTCCAGCTAAGTTACTGCATCCGTTTGTAGGTGGCAGGATTTTCCACATGTGTAAAGATACAGAGGAGTCTCTGGTGTATGAAGTGATTAACATGTTTTTAAAAAGCATTTCTGAAATTCTCCACCTCTGAGGAGGATGTGGCCTGCAATTCAGAAAGTGACATGTTTGTAAATACACCAGGCAACAGTGACATGAGAGGACAAGCTAAGGAAGGAAAGTAAAAGGAGAGGAAGAAAAGTAAAAGGCATTTTCTTCCCCCTCACATGCTCAACAAGCCTTACAACACAGCTGTTATTTCCATTGCTACCACTTCAATCCACTTGTTGAAACAAAGTCCTTGGAGTTGGACTCTGGCAAGGAGAGCCTACACACACAGAGGATCATCAGCCTTGGCCAGTCCTGTTACTTAAGGAAATCTAAAATGAGCAGCTGCGTGACTGTGAAACTGCATGGGACGATGGAGGTAGATGGGTTTGATAAGCCACTTATCAAAAGTGACTTAAAAGTAGTTCCCAAGGTGTTTTACAAATACCTGCTCCTGTCTGCTGATGTTTACAGTGCAGGCATTTGTGTTTGCACTCGTTCTGTGGTTGACAAGTGTTTCTCAACACTGAACATCTTTGCATGCATTTTTACATCAGTCATAAATAAAACAAGTAGGATAAAGATATTTTTCCCCTCCATTATTCATTATCTGGAGTTGTCTATGGGTTTCTTTTTTTTTTAATGCTTTTCTTACCTATTTCCCAAAGGAGAACATTCAAAGCCAGGTGGTATTGTAATAGTGATTACTTCGTTGAGTTGCAAGTATAAACTTCCAGAAAGTCATCCTGGCATTTAAAGCTCCAGGTGCCACATTTGTAGCAGGAGGGAGAGTTTTAAAAACGACAATTCAGGGCCTGATTTCACTGATACCAACCAGGTGTGGCCCAGCGAGGGAACATGAGACCAAACAGCAAATTCTGTCAGTGTGTTTTCTTTCTTCTTGCTCTGGATTTAGGTATCCTCCAGCAGAGATTTTGATCACCTCACTGGGAATCTCACTGCCAAAAATTACATTCACAGGCTTCAGTTTCAGGGGAGCAGATGAGAGAAAACACCCTTTCTGTTTGATTCAAACGGCAGTTTCCTGCCTTCACCAGCCCTCCCTGGTCTCAGCAAAGGTGGAGGAAGGGCTTTTCTAGAAAACAAACCCTCTAATCACAAAGTTCCTCCTGCTTTCCTTTTGTTGCCTCTTTTAATCATTGCAGTAGTTGAACTTGAACACTGCTAAATATTTACAGGAGGAATGAAATCATAAAGTCACAAGCCATGGGGAGGCAGATATGTGACTAGCCTATTAAAGCACGTCCTTTGACATATCTTGAAGACTTGTAATTCATCTTTGAAATACTCCTCCTACACATAACTCTGCCATGTATTATTAAAAAACAGGATGTTTTTAGCTAGTCACTCACTCCTTAATAATTCCTTCCTGTGGATATACTTCCCCATAGCATTTTAAATGCACATGTCATCACAGATGTGCCTGTATCTTTGTCCTCCTACTGTAAAATGACATAAGCATTTTTTTTACTGTTAACCTCTAATTTGAAAGCCATGAATGACTGATGTGGAAAAGATCCTGGTAAGTTGCACCACAGCACTTGTCCTGCTTACCACAGTGCTCTTTAAAATCTGAGAAAAATACCTGTTTTAAGGGAAGGACATTTTTAAAGTATGACCAGTGAGTATGACATAATTAAACATGAAAGCACTTGGGTTTCAGAAAGTAGGAAAACTTGTAATCTGTGGAAGAAAGTCATGGGCTGACCATAAGGACATAAGGAAAAGCTACACTTCTTAATCAGATAGGTTTTTTATCAAGTGAAAGTGTCACTTTTCCACTTGGAAGTAACGTTTCTTGATTAAGAAGTTGACTCACATTATGGTGCAGCTCCTATCATGAGTTGTTAGCTGGATAGTGCAAGTTCAGAGATAGTCACACAGCTCAACATTATCTGTACAGTCAGCCCAGAGTACTAAACCTGGTGTGCTATTAACCCAAAAAACACCCAAATCTTCACTACAGCAGGTGGGGGCTTTGTCATTAATTTCACTGGAGAAAAATTTGTCCCCTTTAAGGGTGGCTTCTCAGCCAGAGTCACTGGAAAATTCTCTGTTATTTGAGGAAGATTACAGGCACATCTGCTGAAGCAAGCAGCTTTGCCAGATTGTTTGGGTAACGTCTTGATCTTGCATTCTTTTGTTCTGATATTAACACAAGCAAGTTTTTCTCTTCATTTCTTGTCTAATCTGGAACTTAAATGTTGCAATTATTTAACTTGGTACTGCCAACTTTGAATTTTTATACAGGATACTTAACCTTTTTCTGATATTTTATTGTGCATCCATTTTCCACTGACAAACCACTTTGTGATTCATCCATACAAACTTTCCTAATCGTACATGTTATCATTAGGGGTTTTTTATGCTTTATCAAAACATGTTAAATTCTGGTTATGAGAATTGAACAGAGTTGTCCAACATTTCATCTTTTACATATCTTTCTATACCAGGTGCTGTTCTAGATGAAAGCACTGGAAAGGTGTTGATTGTACAAGACAGAAATAAGGTATGTTTGTTACAGGATTATAAAATAGAGAAGTTAATTTAGATAAGCCTATTCCATAGTATAAAACAAAATATATATTTATTTCTATTCCAGTCCAAAATTGTGGTAGTTAAAAGTTACTTCCTTTTACAAGTGTCTTGAGCACATCAATCAACAGATTACTGTATTCCATTTTAAGGGAAAAAAGCCCAACTCTGAAAGTCAACAGCTTTGTTATGAATTATAACTAGTGATTGATTCAGCAGAACTAAGTATCCTTCCTGCTTTGCATTTTCTGTTTTCTCCTGTAACTGACTGAGGAGTCCCTGATCTTGTGTTTGGATAGATGCAGACCTCTGGAAAACTCCCATGGCTCGAAACAGATTTTGAGAGAAGGATTCTGATTTGGTTTCCAAAATTGCAGGCATGTCTGTGGCTTTAAATAAGCAGTAGCATGGTTGGTCATGACCTGGAGACCATCTTAGTCCAGCAGGTGTAAAGATCTTTAATTGCTCACACGCAGAAGCACTCACCCTCACTACAGAGGATGCCAGACCAGAGCAGGGCTGTGGTGAGGGTGGCTCGTGTGATGTGGCTGGAGGTCACCAAGCATCCATCACTGAAATGTCTTCCAGCCCCTATCAGGCTAACCTAGGTTTTAACTCCGCTGCTGCAAAAAGCTCTCAGGGTCTCTGGCAGCTGCCTGTGCTACTCCATTCAAGAGACATTTAGCCTCCATTATGCTTTCATTTGCAAGTTAAAGTCATGTTAAAACTGCATTAATTAACTCTCTAGGAGAGTGAGATTAATGCAGTTTTAACATGAAACAATCAAAACATAGCTAGGTAGACTGAAATACACTTGGATTTCTCCTCAGGACCCAAAACATCAGTTCATAAGTAACTACAACACAAAGAACTTCAGTGAAAGGATGCTTTCACAGGCAGGTTCGATCATACCACATGTTGAGTTTCTAACACAAAAGACAAGGGTGTTCCTCTTCCTCTGAACTTGTTTCCTGTAATTGAAGATGTTTATTTTTTATTTTTTGTATTTTATATTTTTACTTAAAATAAAGAAGAATGTCAAGAACTTGTCTGTAGCAGGACCTTCAGACTTACATTCAGCATTTACCAATTAAAGCATAAACCTACCTCTCATGCTGCAGACTCCAAGTGGTTCTAGCTCCAGAGTCTCCAGGGACAGAACAGCACATTGTAAATAGTAGAAACATGACATTTATTTACCCTTTTATAAACAAAAATATAAATGTGCATGCTTACCTTTTAGTAAATATCTTAAACAGATATCAGAGTAAAAAAAAAAAAAAAATTAACAGCTGTTGGAATTTTAAGCGCTGTTTGGGTTTAATTGTGACAGGACAATTCCACAGCACACAAAGATTTCCAGGAACTAAAAGCAAATCTGAAAGCCAATAGACAAATATATGTATTTTCCATATGCACTATTTTTAGTCTATTACTTTAAATTCCAAGCCCTTTAAGAATGCCCAGAAAAAAAAATAAATTAATTTTCCAATGTAGTCATTAGAGTTTCAAATCACTGGAAAGCGCACAGCTTCCCTCCTATGCTGCATAGGCAAAAAAGCTTTTTTTGGGCCCGTGTACCTTTGTACTGCACTTATTTCTAGGAGAAGGGTAACTTCCTCCTACATAAACTTTTAACAAGGAAAGAAATGGAAAGAACATGGAAGTAAAAGTAAAGCTTACAAATCTTTGTGCTCTTACAAGATGTGCAGGGGATGGGACTCCTTTAGCAGTGTGAGTAACAACACCAAGCCTGCACTTCATGTTTTAATACTGAACTTTATTGCAATTCAATAAATGTTTCTATACATAAATCACACACAAGCCTTCATTTCTTGTATTCCATGAAAATGACAAGTTACACTAAATTATCATTACAGACACACAGAGACATCTTAAAGCCAGTGCAGTATAGAACAGTACAATCATAATACCTGTTTGTAAGATTAAATATATATACATTTCTTAAAAGCCAGAACCATGGAAGTGGAATACATTAGTGATTAAATATAAGATTATATAGTCTGTAGCAGCTTTTTAATAAAATATTCAACTACTCTATCTAGCAGCAACATTGTCTAATGACTGTTAGACAGTTTGTATTTTCAATCAGTAGGTGTTTTGTTCCAATAGTTCATACAGACTGTAGCTGTCTCTCTTCATCACGGCAGCAGAAACAAACAAGTTCCTACTTACTGATGATTGTAAAATAACAATACTGCAACTTCAACAAAAAAGTTGTGTGTTAATTGTCTCCTTCGTGTTAAAGTGTGCAACACAGGCTGGCTACTTCATTAATGGATTTTTCCTCCAATACAGACTATAAATGCATGGAAATTTCCAGGAGGTCTGTCTAATCCAGGAGAAGACATTGGTGAGTTCAAGGAGAACAGGTCAGACATCAACAGAATTATAAAGACATGAATACCACTGAAACACAGCATTACCCACCTCGCTCCTGTGATGGATTGTTTCCTTGAATTAATGGTGAATAGACGGTGTGACACAGTCCTGGCACCCTAATGGTAACAGGGTAGCATTAAGTTTTGGGCAAAGAAGTTTTGTATTTGTAACATTTACTCTTTTCCACACTTTCTCTTAAGTGCATGTCTGAGGCCAGATAAGTTTTGTAGGCTGGTCGGATATGCTGCAATATGAGCCAGAAGTGCAGAGGATTAAGGTAATCCATACATAGACCAAATAATACTGAAACAGGGAGCTCTCAGCTAGCACTGGAATCCAGGGCAGTGACCTCAGGGGTGTACTGAGCAAAAATTTCCAACTCTCCCTTTTTACATGCAAAACAGAAATAAAGGCACTTGCTTCCTTCCACCCCTCTCCACTTGATTAGTTTGGACTAAGAGATCCTTGGCACAGGGCCAGTGTGAAGTGCAGGGCCTCAGTCTTGTGGGCACCTGCTCCCAACAGAGACAGGAGGCACTCCTGTGGTAGGAAACAGTGCTGGTTTGAGGAAACTTCTCATTTCCCTCCAACACAGCACAGCTGATGAGCACTGCTGAGTTTATCTTCACAGGTGAATGAACAAGGGTGTTTATGAAGAGAGAGATAATCTGGCTCTTTTCTCCTTGTATCTCACCCCTTAAAATCATGATCCAAAGGCTTGTTAATTCTTAAGCTGGGTGTCGAGCCCAGGTTTCCGGACTGTTCCATACCTTAGAAATACCTACTGTTTTAGCAGTCTCCCTACAACGTGTGGTAGGGTTGTGTTCCAGTTATTATTTCAATACATGGAGAAAGTTCCTTGTTGTCAGGATGTGGCTGAGTTTAGTTTTCCTTACTCATGAGTCATGTTTTAAGTCGTTCTGTCAAAGCTGGTGATGGAAATCAAAAATACTTGCTGGACAGTGCAATGTAATGTGGTGAAACGCATCCACATTTTCAAAAGAATTCCAAATGCCATGGCTGTTGTTTAGCCAGGCTCCTTCTCACTTCTAGTGCCAGCGGCAGCAGGATTTTTGTACTCAGCACTGGCATTTCAGTGACATCCCCCAGAGGGATACTGCTACTAAGACAGCAGCCATCCCTGCCTTAACAGATGAAGTTATGGCTGGAGCCTGCACTGAAAACCACCCAGCAGAAGTGTATCCTACAGCTTCCCTCCTGCCACCTCTAAACTACAGAATAATAAAAGTTACGATTCTCTGCATCGTATCTTATCCTTACAAGGAGATACAAATTAGTGAAGCATAAAATATAACAGAGCCTAATTTTCCTTTTTTGTTCTTACACCAAACCTTAAAAACTCAAGTCACTCAAGGGACTAAATTTTAAATTACAATTAAAAATTGCAATTACAATGCTTAAAATCCTTTGATTACATGAAGTGACAACATGCATGGCTGCCTACTTAAATGAGTGCCAACTGACTCATGCAAGTGACACCAATAGTTTCATAATGCAGATTATGCAAAGTGCACATATTTTTGTATCTGAGTATTTCTGAAACTCCAGCCCTAGCGTTTCTTGTAGTTTAACTGTCATTAGATAATTACATATACACACATTTAAATAAAAGGAAAACAGAAAACAGCACTTCACCTAAAAGCAAAGCTCAAAGCTTAAATGAAATCTCTCATTATTGCAATTTTCTTTACCACAGCCTGCTTCAGTATTCCTCACAATCTCAGTTCACTTCTGTGTAACACAGCCCCTTGCCCACTAACAAAACCACCTGCCACAGCAAGTAGTTATTTCCCATATCTGAAATTATCCCTGAAACATGTTTTGTTCCCCTCTGACATGCCAAGATGCAAGCTTCCATGAGATGGTGAATCTCTAGTCTTTTTAAATGCATTTGCTTTTGGAAGCAAGCCAGCACACATTTCTTACTGAAAATTAACTAAAAGGGGCAGGTAACATTGCACAGGAGTTCTAGACGGTGACTACTCAAACCAGACACGACCAGGAGGTTACATTAATTTGGGAAAAGCCAGTATTTAGTCTACCAGTAGTTAACGCCAGGCAAGTAGGATTTGACCTGACTAGGATGCAACTGCAGACTTTGGGGAAATCAGTGGAATATTAGAAAAATTTCTTTTGGGCTTTTCAATTTAAGCTGTAATTGAAGAGAAAAATCTTTTCTCTGGAGGAGTTCTGGATGGATGGGTGGTTCTCTGGCTGTAATTGCAGCATGTAGACCCTGTAGACCCTTAACGTTCCTGCTGCGTTTGTGGTGAGGCATGTTACCACTGACCTCACTCTGGCTGGGGTACACAGAAGGCACACGTGGAGCACAGATGCAGCATGTTTCCTTCAGGATCAGGCTCGGTGCTGCGGCATATTTGAAATGCCACCAGACCCTTAAGGTACATCTTGAAAAGGACCTACTGCCAACTTTCACTTTCTGCAAACAGTTTTACCCATGTTGTTACCCCTTGGGGTGAAGTGCATTGAAACTGATCGGATGGAGAGATCTGACATCAGTACAGGTGCAGCTGCACTGGGTCTGAACCTGAGACCAGGCAGGGGCAAGAAGAAGGATGAGGATCCAAAGGACTGCAAAGATGCTGCAGTTCTGTCTTGGATTAACAGATCACCAAAGCCAGCAGCCATCAGTGTCCATTTCAAACCACACCCTGTACAGAATCACCACGGCAGTTTTGTAGAATATACACAGGAAAGGCACACAGCAATTACTTTTGTTTGGGGACCAAAAAATTAGCTTACACTTGTGTTGGAAAAACAGACTTGCATTCTGAAAACTTTATGAAGCAGGACAGAGAACACGTTGAGTAACAGCCTTTCCAAAAGGCTTAAGGAGTGCTAAGTTACTCTCAGATGTATTGTAAGGATTGCTCTTTCCACCCAGGAGACACAGCAGTTCGAGAGGTTTTTGAAGAGACTGGCATCAAGTCAGAGTTCAAGTCCATCCTAAGCATCAGGCAGCAACACGAACACCCCGGAGCCTTTGGGAAGTCGGACATGTACATCATCTGCCGCATGGAGCCCTCCTCCTTCCACATCAGCTTCTGCCAGCACGAGTGCCTCCAGTGCAAGTGGATGGACCTGGAGGAGCTGGCCAGGACAGAAAATGCCACGCCTATCACCAGCAACGTGGCCAAGCTCCTACTGTATGGGTACCGGGAAGGGTTTGATAGGATTGACATAACTATGAGGGAGTTCCCAGCTGTCTACACAGGCCTGTTCTACAAACTCTACCATAGGGAGCTGCCCGAGTCCTACAGAAACATGACACAATAGCAATACCTTTCACATTTCCTTATAGTAATAATTTAGAATTATTATTGCAGTGTTGCTTATTAAAGTTATCCATGGAGTTCTTTTTAGGTAATTATTAGAAAGTGATTATTCTCTAATAAGATAAGATATAAATTATTTTTAAAGGTAATTATTGCTATGAGTGTACATCAGGTTTGTTCTCCTCTACTCTGGAAAGCAAGCATAAGGTAAATAAAATACATATGTACCTAACAGAAAACAGAAGTGTTACTGATCCTGCAAATATCTTCTCCAAGTCATTTTACCTCCACACACACTGGCACAATAGGTTTAAGGAGCAATATAAAGACAGTATGAAACATTCATGGTTTAATCTGGTATCTGCAAAAGTAGTTATAATATAGCAAATAATTGCTTATATTTGGCTACTTCAGAGAGGAGTAGGAAAGGTGACGTCTTTAGTGTTGTGTGGCACTGGTGCTCAGAATCTGCCATTGAAATCAACTTTTAGCAGACATGGGGAGGAAAAGGATAGCTTTCTGTCCAGGTCCAGTTTTTGGTCCAGGTTTGTACTGTCCAGTTCTTTTCAGTGCCACGTACCAATCCGAGTATTTCCGTGACCGGTAAGTGTTATAGTTATTGGATTCCAAACGCTCAAAAAAGAAACATTCTTCTGTTGCATATTTCTAGAATGGAAAAGAAAAAATATTACTGGTACAGCACCACAAATCACATTCAGGGGACCAGCTCAGCAAGAATGTCAGCAGTACCTTTGGTTTTAAGAAATAAACTGTTTAACAACTGAAGAAAGATGCTTACTGTGATAATATTGTTAAAAACACCTACAAGAAGAGGTTTTACCTATGGTTCATTTATTGTCTCTAACACCGATCAAGCAGTTTTTAATTTGCTTTTACTGTGTAATTCTTTGTTCTGGTCAGAAAATTTATAAAGAAGCCTTTAAGAACAAAAACTTTAAGCAGAGTATAGACAATTCAGTACAATTGCCCAAGCTGGAAATTCAGGCAGAGGCACCAACAAAAAAGGGTGAAAAAATAAAAGCCCTTATTTTTCCCAAAGCATATGTGACACCAGTGCTTTCCTAGAGTATATTCTCAATGTAAACATTTTTACATAAACCCCATCATTTAAGTGACAAATGACAGTTCAGGCTTCATGAAGTATGTATTCCTTAACATCTGCCAGAGACGACATTTCAGGAGCTGGACTGCTGTCCAGCAAGAGCAGGATGCCAGCCACTGCACCACCAGTCTCAGTACCGGGAAAAACCTTGGACATCTGTGTTACTTCCTTTCAAATACACTTCAGTCCAGGCTGCACCCAGAGTGCTCATCTGGCAGCAGAAGCTTTCATAGCACCTCATTAAACACCTGAACTCCACTAACTAACTAAATGCACGTTATTCTCACAAACGTCCTTGGAGCACAGTTTTGATCCATAACACCAAAAGACAAGAATTTCCCTTCAAGTCAAGTCCTTGAAGTCTGGCAAAACCTGGCTGATCACAGCAAAACCACATAAGCATAACAGAATGAACAGGTCATATCCTTAAATAACAAATTATTTATCATAAAATACAAGTTAGTCACAGTTCTTCCTTTCATGGGAAGTTTGGGAAATTTCTTTACTAAATGAAATAATCATGTTGCATTCCATAAAGTGAAAATGTTTAATTCTGATAATTAAACTGGAAAGTCAAAATAAGCCATATAAGATGGGAAATGTTTCTGTTTTTCCATCAAAAATCTGATGGAACAGATGTATTTCTGCACAAATATTTGCAGTTAAAAGAGCATTTTCCAAGGGGAGGTTTTGACTGCATTCACAACCAGCCATTTCCTCCAGTGGTAGAGATCTCCTCTCCCCCACCACTGAGTCTGCTAGTAAAGAGCATGAAACTGCTCAGTAAAAGCTGCATCATCCAGATTTCCAGACAAGAACGCAACCCACTGCACCCCCACACAGATCACCAGGGTGAGCAGTGATCCACGGGCCGTGCAATAAATCATCCTGCAAAGTCCAACTCAGAACAAACCCTGCAGCATGTCTCAACAAGTAATTACAAAAACATCCAACAAGACGAAAAACAGGCCTGAATAATAATTTGCAAACATATTTCCGAAGATGTCGATTTATTTGTAAACCAAGGACACTACGCAGATTGATTCTGGACACTGAAAAGTAATTAAAAAACCCCAGACATTAAAACGGACAGAATGGTACTTGAGGGACTGATGGATTAACGGACTAAATTATGTGTTTAGAAATTAAAGTTCCATAATGTTTTAAAAGAAATTTCAGCAGTGTTCCACATGCAAATTCACCACAAACATTTCCACGGTGTGCACTCTTTGCGAAACACAACCCTGCTCTAACTGAACAAGAGATGCTGCCAATTAGAAACAGTTTCTTGCATGTGTTTAGAGGCAGAAAATGGTAATGGCACAGCCAGCCACAGACTGTTGGAAGTCACAGTGCAGAAATCCTCATGGAAAAACATTGCCAGTGCTACAGAAAACAGCCATGAAATTGCAGCAGCATTTGTTAGGCTGGTTGGAGAAAAAAAGTCTTAGAAGAGTAGAGTTTCCGCCTATGAATAACAACAACATGGTGTGCAGCACACACAATTCAAGTAATGTCTATTTCCAGAAACAACACAAAATCAAAAAAGAGTTTTATAAGCTCAAGTGAGAAGCACAAAGTGACCCAACTTTACATATTCTGAGAGAGTGATTCCGAGTGACTGGACGATACTTTATGAGCATTTCGCCTTACAGGAACTAAGCAACTAAAACTGCTGCAAGGGCAGCGTGTTCTACAACCAAACCCACCATGCAGCAGCAGGTCAGAAATCCCAAATATAAACACACCCCTGCGTTTATGTTTACCATTTTAAAAATGGAGCTAAACACCCTATTTTGACCATTAGCCGTGGCTCAGGATACTGAGTGCAATTAGATGGGAAGCCGAATGCCACCGCACCAGCACCACAGGAAATTCCCAATTATCCTCAACTCAAGAATAGCACAGTGGACAACTCACATTTTCTTCAACTGAGCTGTCACACAATATCCAAGTAACTTGAAACAGGTTCCTTACTGCATTCCCAAGCCCACACAAAATTCCCGGGAGCCAGAGCCAAGGAGCGCCCTGCAAAGCTACTTTCAGTCTCATTTCATGGAGGCAGAGGAGGGGAATCAGAAGCAATTTCTGTAGCCCCTGGCACGGGTCTTTCATTAGCTGCAGTTCAGCCAGAGTCAGGAATGCACATTGTTAACCCCAGCCACGGAGGGGACTTGCACAGAGGCTGAATGGGGCTGTGTGAATACACAAAGCACCAGGGACTACTGCAAACCGAAATTCTGGCAGGGTGGGTGCCCGGCAGTGGTGCTTCACCAGGCACTGAGGGATATAAATGTGGATGAGGGATCTACAGTGTCTACATCTCATAAGCAAAATGAATATAACTGCAGCTCTTAAAGGAAAAATTATCATCCGGCTCTGAGACACATTAACTTTCAGAGCCTGCTACACACACTGGCTTTAAAACACAGTTAAAAATTCAGCTGATACCAATAAAACACACAAGAGTTTAAACTAAAATGAGTCTCACTGGATAGCAGTTCAATTTATCCACATTTATATAACTGCTAAAATTTTATCATCACATTTTCAAAAATATTTTTCTTGCCAGTTTTCTAGTTAGGAAGTAGAAGTGCCCAAAAAAAACTTGATTCTCTACAAGAGGAAAATGAGAAAACAATTTATACAGATTAGTATCATGAAAGTAATTTTTTAAAAGAAATTGGCTTTATTTTCCACTTCAAAGAGGTCTTTTAAAATCGCTTTAGGTGAAAGTAAGTGAAAGAGGAAAAAATTACTCCTAAGGTTAAAAAGGCAGACACATTATTCTTCATTTGTTTTTATAATTTCCTGGTCACTGGGATTTTTTCTCTCTCAGACAAGCCATTGCTGTTAAATTTTGCATCTCCTACATAGGACAAAAATACTCAACTTCTCCTACCTCCTACTTCAAGTAATTGACAGAGGCTGTGCAGAGCTCATTTCTCCTGATGAATCCCACACCGAGCAGCTGAGTAACTCCTGCAGGAAGAGCAAGGGCAGGACACAGCAACACAGACAGAGACATCAGGAAAGTGCTGCTTACCAAGGCCAGCAATCTGCCATCCTCCTTCATGGCCAGGAAGCGATTGGCACTGACACCTTTGATGGACACCACTCCTCGTTCCTCTGCCTGAAGCTGCAGCTTGACTGCGAACAAAAAAAACAAAGCCAAAAGGTTTCACAGCCATCGTGGGATTGCAGCCCTTGACACTCAGTGCTTCAAACCCTCCACCACAGAAAGCTTTGGCTTGCAAGGAAAATAGTAAATTTTCAACCTTTGGCTTTCTCATTCCATTTTTACAAAGAAAGTAGACACTGTCAAATTGGCAACGGCGAGATTGAGCTATTCCATCTTCGTTTCACATAAAGGCAGCTTAAAAACCCATGAAATTCCTTGAAATCCCACCTAGGCAATAGTCAACCGCTCCCAGAAAATGGAAATTTCTCATGGCAATTTTTCCACAGGTGTGGAAGTTTACAGAACAGCATCAGACACTAAGCACACACAGCTCTGTACAGACTGTCAGCAAGTCTGGGCTACAGCAGAGACTATTCAGGTCCATATCACTCCCTAATGGTTCTGGCAGTTCCCAACAGAAAAATATCCACTAGTTTACCTCATCCATCCAACAAGTGGCTGGAATAAACAAACAGAACTGCAGCAGTAGATGAAGGCAGCAAAGGCACAAGAAACAGTGTTACACAAAGCAGGAACATGTTTTGCATCAATTAAAAGAAAATAGAGATTTTCTAGAAATGAAAACGCGCAAGGTGCTATCACACAGCTTTTAGCTACTACCTGTGAATTACTAACACAAAGCCTTAACTGATTTCTGTAGCCACAAATCAAACCCAGTAGTTTGGATGAACACAAGAAAGCTTCCCCTTTCGCCTGCAGTATACAACATCTCGGGCAAGAGCTTTCTTCACCCACCTGCTTTGGTGCAGTAGGTACTTTGTTCTATTTGAAGATGTAGTTTTAAACACCCTGAGCTTTTCAGTCACCAGAATAAATACCTGAAGGGACTGTAAATTTTGGAGCATCTCCTGAGATTCAGAGAGAGGTTGTTGCTTATTTGGCTTTTTGCTTGAAGGGAAAAAGAGACAGCACTGAAGAAACCAACTGAAACTCCAACACCAGGAATACAGGGAACATGAAACTGTTGGGATAATTGCTGCAAACCCTTTTTCAGGGTAAAAGTAAAAAGTCAGGCGCAATTTCATCTCAGAATCAAGTATCCAAAATACAGCCCTCCCAAGTTATGAAGCCAAAATCAGAGTTGTGAACGGCTCCAAACACGTTGGTGTAACTCCTTAGCCTCTGGGGAAGGAAGAACGTGGAAAAGTGCTCTGGGCAGGGACTGTGGGAAATGGACTTTTGCGATGTGCCCAAGCACACAGCTTTCACCACACACTTAACAATAAACAGCTGTGGAACAGCTGAAAATTAATATTAATTACTGCAGTACTGATTTCTTATGCTTCTCTGGACAAAAACACACATGAAATCCTACAGCATCACACCAGGCCAGAAGTTCAAATTCTGTAAAAATAAACTTCTGGTAAAGGTTTGTAAGTCCTGTAAAAACTTGTATAGTTTGGAGAAGCTTGTGAAAAGAAAAAAAAAAAAAAAAAAACCCAGATTTTCCTGCAGAGTTTGAAAAGAGCTGCAATACTGAAAGCCCCAAAAGGAAAATCAGCTTCTCTCAATTTTCCTCTCCATCTCCAAAAACTCGTGAACAAACAGAGCCAGAACAGTACTGTGAGTTTTTCAAGTTTCAGCATTATTTTACAGCTTTATTAATGCAGTGAGTATTTGCTACAGGGTTACACTGAGCTGGAGATGCCAAGATACAACACAGCCTTACTAGTTAAACACATTTTGACCACATGATCATCATCAGAAGCGACAATTTTAGGTTTAGCTCACTGCAACTAAATTGGTTGTAAGAAAAACGTATCACTTGACACCAATGATCTGCATCTTTTGCAGCCTTTAGTCAGCAACAGTTCAGACTCCGTTCATCATTTCACATCTACTCCCAATACTTGTTTTCAGCATAACTGAACCTCAAAACCCCATCCACAAAAATGAAATAATTAAGACATTTGTAGCCCAAAAAAAAAAGCAGATTGTTGTGAAAGAGCTCATTAACCAAGGGCTAAAAAGGCCCGTTTTCCCAGATATTCTGGCAGTCCTTTGAGGGCCCCTCTAGCACAGCAATGAGTTATTTCCCTGTTCCCATTCATGCCCTGCAATCCACAAGGAACCCAAGCATGAGGCTCTGCTCGATGCCTGTTGGTGTTTTGACAACACGGAGCTCACCTGCTGAGCAAACATCCCCAAGACTGGGGCTAAATCATCACCAAGTTATTAAATAAAACACTACAACCAACTGAAAGGACTCAGGAAATTTACAGCTCCTATTAAAGACTTTCTTTTCTATCATAATAAGCTTAATAGAATCATTCTGCTGAGTAAGAAGGAATGAATTGCAGGACACACAAATGCACTTTCACACCAGTGGAGAAACTCTGAGTGATGTAGCTCCAGTGAACCCACGGTACGTTCCAGTGGTATAAAAATGGATAGGGAGGAAACAGTTTTTCCCAACAATACACAGAGGTTCTGTTACAGATTTGTATTCACTGATGTTCTGGCTCAACAAGAACATGAGCTACGCTGTCCAACCCGAATTTCCACTGAAACCAGTACAATCTGTGGCACTAAAGGAAGCTAGACCACACTGCAACAGGCACTGAAATGCTCTTTCACAGGGTATGTGGCCAGGACAGATGTACAAGCTGCAGGTTAAACTAAACTGTGTATTTAAGAGACTTACAAATGGGCATTTATATTTCACAACTTAGAGAGACTTTTCTAAGAATATGGAAGTTGCAAATTTAATAGCATTGTGGTTGGCAAGGTTTCAGATTTCTGTTAAAAAATTGATCTTCCTTGCTTTTCTTAGAGACTTCAAAAAAAAAAATTTCCAAGGCAGTTTTGCACAGTCCAGTGGAGAAAATAATTTTAAGGACAAGTAGCTAGACAGGAAAGCTGTTAGCAAATGCAGAGAATAGAGAAAACATGTACATTGTCCAAAAATACTTTCATTGTCATGAGCATTAGAACTGGAAAATCACACGTACAATGCAAACTCTCAGGTCCTTTTATAGTTCTAATAAACCAAAGATTTAGAGTGGCCCAGACCCAGTAACTGCACAACTTAAAACGGTCCCAAATGGTTTCATTGCTCTGCAGCATAAAGTGTTCGGCCAAAAATCTCCTTCAAAATTGGTTCATTTCAAAGATCTGGGAAAAATCTACCAACTGAATACTTCAGAAAAAGAGACCTGCACATTCTGGAAGTTGTTCACTGCTGAGCTGGTACTACCTTTTGACTCCCAGTAGGAATCTGTTGGCAAACCCTTCGCCCGGGGCAATCTCTGTGAGCAAAGCCACGTGCTGGTATTTCACTCACAGCAGCTGCACTGGCTGAGATGTTCTGAGGCAGGAGAATGCCACAGGATCAGTGAGGAAAAGGGAAAATAAAGGTCACAGGGAGGAGAGAAAAGGACAGAAACACATTAAGAATAAAATAAAAGGCAAACAGAGCAAAGAGCAGTGAGGATGGGGCAGGGTAAGGACAGTACAGGAGGGTGCTGTACTGGAGCATGAGGCAAACTCACACATCTGAAGGAGGTGGAATTTGAGGATGTATTAGCCAAATGGATTAATAAAACCCCCATTTTCCTACTCCTCCACAAGGAAAGAGGAACTCTAACCACTGCATCAGAGAAACCTTCAAGTAAAGACCAACTATGAGCTTCTGGCTTTGGATACATTTACACAGCAAATAAAGATTTGATTACACCCTCAGCTGTATTTTCACTATAAGCCACCTAGCAAACACCCTACACACAGACCTCAGTGCAGACTAAAGCTCCGAGTACCAGCCCCAGTGTCACGATCAAACAAAATGCAGGTCAGAAGCACTCTCTCTAGTCCAGCTGCCTGCTCAAGAGCTTCCATCACTTCACAGTGAGCACCCTGCCTGCCACACTGCAGTTCAGGGAGCAGCTCACCGTCCGGGAAGAGAGGACAAATTGGATACTATTTCAACCCCATTAACCAACATACAGCTGCTTTAAAAAGGTCACAAGCAAAACACCTCTCACTCAGCTAACAAGGAGTGAGAGTTTCTGTACCCCTAAAAATCCCAGGCTGCACGTCCCTGGGTCAATGACTAGTGTTACTACAGTCTGCTGTGGAAAAGCTCAGCCCCAGCCAAAGGCTCAGGGCCCACCTCCAACATATTTGCAGAGGCCCTGTAAGGAAAATCCTTCTACGAGGCCCCCGAGTGACACTGCGGTGAAGCTGCTGGGCCAGCTCCCATCACCGGTCCTCCTGCACCTCCATGCCCACAGAAAAGCACAAAGTAGCTATTTTGCACTCTCACTGCAGAGGTGGGTCAGCTCCAGAGGGAATAAGCATCAGAAATGCCAGGAAGTTCACCAAAAAAAGAGCGGAAAAGTAAGATTCAACAACGTTTCGCTAAATGCAATACCCTAGGGCCGAATTCCCTCTCTGCTATCGTCTGTAGCTGAAGTTGGCCATTCCTTCATGCTCCGGGGCAACATCTACTCCCAGCCAGGTGTCCAAGCAAAACACAAGGACTCAGATGTGCTTGCTCCACACGTAACACGGCAAACCCTCCCAAATCCAGGGGCTGGTTAAAAGCTATTTACAAACACACATATATTAACACCCCCCTTCTGGCATTTCCTGCCTGCTGGAACAGATCCAAACCCCAGCCTGGTGATGCCTACTGTAACTTATCTCTACGAATTACAAATATCTTTGTGTCCCTCTGTCCCACATAAGTCTCTGACAGTTTCTGACATCTCTTTCTCAAAGGCACGTTAAGCAATCTTCTGCTATTTGATAAGCGCTGACTTACGAGGTATCCCCAAGTCTTCAGACCGTGAGCAAGAGAACAACTCCTTGCTCACTTTCGTATGCTCATGGTAAAAGTGAGCCACTGCCAGTCACTGATGCACACACTGCCTAAAACCTGGAACACATGTGAGGGGGAGAGAGGAAAAACAGAGATGAGAAACAGCCAGCAAACCTTAGCAGGAGAGGTGGGCTGCTAATAAACCAAACTATCAGAATTGCAACAAAAACAATCAAGCCAATGGAGTGTCACAGTGAAAAACAATGAGTCACGCTCCCATACAAAGGCACATTTCTTTGCTTTTGCATGACAACATTCTAAGTGTATCTTTTTCCTTTTTGCCAGCCAGAGGCATAAAACCACTCACAGACAGACCCAAGGTCTCCAACATGTAAACATCTACAACAAAAATACACACTCCTGAAATACAAATCACTTCAGGAAGTTCCGGTTACATTTAAGAGTAAACCAAGGCTTAAAAGCAGAACAGTAACTTGTGTAACTGTTTAAGCATCCACCCGCTAACCTAATCAACCACACTAACACGGACATTCCCAGATTTTACGTTTTCACCGTTTTAAGTAGTACAGATACTGAATACAATGGAAATTATTCCCTATTCAGGTTCTCCACCTATTCTGATTTATATCTTGACCTCAATTCCCACAATTATCCAGCTCTACCTAATACACACCCGTGGCACTGGGAATCCTCCCCGTGAAACACTGATTACCAAATACACACCGTTCCCTGGTGCTCCCTATAAACTTCATATAAAAGACAGTAAAGTCATCCTGCAAAATAATAATTTCAGAATAGTGTGACATCCAACACTTCTGGCTCCAGTATGACCCAGTGCTCCTTGCCTGTGTGCCCCCATGTAAAACACACACAGCCACAGCTTCTCCATTTCTCACAGCTTGCACAATCTGGTTGATCAAACTTACTGAGACCTTTACAAGTATAAATGTCAGGCAAAAGCAAATTCAGAGTTTGTGGATTCTGCTTACAAAGCACAACTTGGGCATTTTGTGCGGCCGAGTAACGTAAACAGCGATTGCTTTGCATTATGAAAGGATTTCGTACGCCAGAAACTCCAAGTCACCATCATGTAAAACTCTTCTAAATGCCTTCTGCCACATTGCTTGCTGACTCCTTGGCATTTCAGATGAACTGATGCATCTTTGGAAGTCAAGAGGGCAAAAACAAACAGAAAAAATTCCTGACTTTACCAGAGAAGAACTTAGTTCATTACTGGGTACAGGTAATAAAGTTTAGTCTCCAAATTACCGATATTTTCACCTCAAATTCTTGATTTAGAAAAATGTCTCAGGGTTTCCTTATCAAAATAATAATGCATGGCCTGTTCACACGGTTTTTTAGGACTTTTCCCAGAGGGCTTTTCTTAGCAAGGATAAGGTAATCCCTCGTGTTGCTTTCATCTGCTTTTGCTTCATTTAGTACTCACTGAAATAAATCACAGAATAACCACTTTGGGGTGTTCAACTTCAGAACAAAGCTGGTGCAACTGCTAAGCCAACACAGCTGGGTCAGAAGACACATACAGAACTTGCAGAAATTCAGCTTTATGTTTACTGTGCATTCACTCATCCCCTTGTAACTATGACCTGTTTTTCACTTGCAGCAAAACAAACACACAAAACCAGGGACAACCCAAGGCAAACACAGGAACAGCATTTCAGAAGGCAGAGAAGGTAAGATGTGTAATTTTTAGAAGGTATTTTGTAGTGTTCCTCCTCTAGGTACAACTTGCACAACTACTCAGTAGTACACAGTATTTCAGGGCTGTGACTGGTGTCGGAGCAGTAACACATGAGATAAAAGGCAAAGGCTGCCAGAGCAGTGGTGAGCTACTGCCGACCCATAGGCTCAATAAGCCTCAGCGTCACAGTTGGAAAGGAAAAGCTGGATTTTAGGAATGCCACGAAGAATCAGTAAATTGGATTTCAGAGAGTCTGGAGCACAGTGATGAAAGACGAATTCTGTCAGGCACTCCAGAAGATGAGTGATGGCACAGCAGACAGGGGGAGGAAGGAGGAACAACCCCATACAGAGGAGCTCCTGTGAATTAAGCTGCCTTTCAGAGCTGAGAGCTCTTAACCTGGCCAAAAGGCTGAAACAGTGACTATGCTGGGTTTGCATTTCCCCCATCACCCATACCAATGAAACTAATCACTGAGACTTTAATAAATATTTTTACAAAAAGTTAGAAAAAAAAATCAAAAGCCATACACGTGCACACACAGTACAGCACTGGTGCCTGCCTGTGGAAGCCTGTGGGCCTGCAAGGGAACCTCCAGGGGCCCTAGGCTTTGACCTCTCCTACTGGTTCCTGTAGACCCCTATAATAAAATGTCAATCAACCCCAGTTCCACCCCTTGTTAACTATATATGTTTAAATTCCAGCAAGTTCTTTGTACCTTGTACCCTCGTTAGTGTGTACCCCTGTCAGTTTACCTTGACTGTTCCCTGTTGGCCACTGCAACCCTCTGTCCCGTCCCTACCTTCCGTTGATTTGCCCCTGCAGCTTGGCTCCACCCCCCTCATACCCGTATAAAACCCTGGACCTGTTCACCGTGTAGGTGAAATAAACTACCACTGGACATACACACAAAGATCCCTCCTGCCTCCATCGCTTTGATAGTCACCTGCTGCATGTGAGTGTGGTGTTTGCTGTGTGCCTGGTGGGGCGTCCTCCTCTTGGAGATGCTTCAGGAAGGTTGCAGCGTTCTACCATCCGTCCACGCCGCAACACCTGCCCATCTCCTTTATTGCAAGGACAGTGCAAATGCCACGTTAAGCCCTGAGTCTTACTTCATCCTCGTATTTCATCCCCTTCCATCAAGCTGTGTAACCACCCTGTGCTGACCTTCATTTAAAGTATCCACAGGGGAACAGCATGAGCTGCAGTGAATGACAAGAGCCGTCAATCACTGCTGACCCAGCACAGTAATGAATCCCAGTCTTCACAAAAAGGCTCTAATTTGCTTTTGAACACAGCCTTGCTTGAGTAAAGAGTTTTCTTGGTAAGAAACCAAATTCCTTAACTGAAAACAAAACACACATATTTGGGTAACACTCCTCACTTTTACTCTGAATATATTTGAACCATACTAAGAAGGCACATGAGCACTTTCCTGACAGCAAAAGAGAGACTTTGGAATCTGCAGCTTGGAAGAACCTACTTGGCTCCCTGCTGCATCAGTCAGACCACTGCTAGTGCTCATATCTTGGTTTAAATCTATGTGATGGTTTCAATGTCCACAATGCTCCAGGTATCCCTGCAAGAAAATACTCCTGAAGTACATCAGCTACAAGCACTGGCAGTCACACTGTCTCACCTTACACCACATCAAAGCAGCACCCAACTCCTAACAGTGTTTTCTCCTAATAAAACATCACACAGACGATACTGATCCATGGGACTTGAGCCTCATCACTGGGAAACACCTTAGCACCACCGATACTTGCTCTAGCACAGCTAAGTGCTCTGGAAGACACTACTGCTTGAAGCAGTAAAGCAAGCAGAAGGTTGGGACTGACATAAATAACACCTGGCAGCATGAGGCAGCTCTGTGGATCTCTTCAGCTTTGAGGAATTCCTGCATTTCTAAGGACACAAGCATTGTAGTGTTTTTCCCTCAATTTTCCTGAATGAACTGCATTACTTGTCTGCAAAACATCCATAGTGAGTCTGTAAAGATCTGTAAAACCACAAAATTAATCCTTCCAATTTACATACTCTGAGGCATGGCCAGGAGCACATTCAGCTGTTCATCCCAACTGCTCTCTTACAGGTGCAGAAACCCAAGGAACTGAATCCAGGAACTGCTCAGCCTAACAAGTCTGCTGTAGGATTCCCTAGGTGACTTCTACGCAGAGGTGATGGCCACTACGTGGCCCTCAGTGGCTGTTTCTCCACACTAACACATGCTCCTGGTTTTGTGTCCACCTCTGTTCCCACAGGTCCCACAGAGTTACTGCACACAACCATTCCACAGGTGTGGCTCCCTACACCCAGGAATGTCGGTCTCTCCATTGGTCTTCCCAGAGTAGTGGCAGTGTGTGAACATTCTCTGTAATACAGTCCCAAAATTACTTTTTTAACCTGAAATGTAACATAGGTGACAACTACATGGACTCTCTGCATGCTCTTCAAGTCATCCCTCTGGGAAGACACTGAATCCTGTCCTGCATTTTAACAGATGGCATGGTTCGTGACATGGCACCACAGGACAGGCAGTGACAATCAGCTGTCACTGGAGAGGGGCACTCCATGCCCCGCCATTCCATACTCGTAGCCTTGCACTCCTACCACCTCCCTCACACCAGCTCTGGCACCTTTCTTGACATCTCAGTGATGGGCATGTGGATTAAAATTAAACACTTGAAGATTTTTAGCCCACTACCCAGAAACAACAAGAAAAGATAGTCTGCCAAAAAATTGATGCCAGTCCCCAGAGGTGTTACAGAACTTCCCCAAAGTGCAGATCAAGATGCTGTGGTAACTGCACGCTTGAGGATGTTCAGGACATCCAGCAAAAATAACCCCAAAGCTACACTCCCACAGAATGGCACAGAGTGTCTGGGGACATAGGGTAAGTTTGCATCAGGCATCATGGGCCAGCCTGAGAGCAGAAAGGAAAGAACCAAGAAACAGACTACAAATATTTTCAAGCTGTATCACAGCTGACATCTCTCCTTCCTCTTACTAAACACCACCACACAGGATTCCACAGCCGCTGCTACCAGGATTTTGTGACTTGGATATTCCAGGAATCCCAGTGATTGGGGTTTTATGAGATCTGCTGAAATCCTGTCAGAAGGTAACAGACAAGCCAGTGATCTCTGCAGCACAAGAGCAGAATTTCACCACACTGGCACTGCACATGGCCATGGAGTCTGGGCCCTACTTTGCCCTTTCCCAGTACCCTCAGTATCCTTCTCCTTTGAATCACTTGGGCAATGTGGTTTCAAGCTCTAAAAGTCAAAGATGAGCGACAGGCTCACCCCACCAGCAGTTCACTGTGACAGCTCCTGCAGGACGACCTCCACCCAACTCTGCAGACATCATCTCATTTGTATTCTCGGCCGTTCCTATCGGGCTCCAGTCAAAAATCTGGCCCTACCCCGAACAAACAAAAAACTACGTAAGATAATAACCCTAAAATGCCACCACCACTCCAGAGAGTCACCCTTTTAATATTTTTATTGACAAGCCTGGAGGCGGCAGAAGAGGCAGACAGGAAAAACAGTTGACCTGTATATTGTTACCAAACACTACTGAAAACAGTGAAGGCTGAGAGAACTGCTTTATTTTGAAACACATAGTCTTAAACAGGTGCCAACAAAAGCAAAGGCTATTCATTCTCCATCAGGATTGAAACACTATCTCATTACCAACTTTAAGACTTCAAAAATCATGCCATAAACATTTCAGATATCACCTGGTATAGATATTTGATTTACAGATGTCATACACTTATGTATGTTCTTCATCAACAGTAACTTGAGCATTCCCTGGGCTGCATTGAGTCTGGTTTGGTTTTATTAGATAACTGCACTAAACACGCTGTCACCAACATTCAAAAGCACCATTAATTCCAGGGTTATGAACCAGTTCGGCACACTCCATCATCTCTCAAGTATCCTGAAACAGATGGCCAGCAATCCCAGGGCAATACTCCCAAGAGTGATAAAAACTATAATTATCAAATAATTTATTAGAACTGCCTGTTTTATCTGTAATCCAGGGGAGCTGGGGAAAGCTTAGAGAAACAAAGTGTCACTGAAAAGATGATTTATGATTTAAAATTCAGGTTGAGTTACTAACATAATTCACTTTCTATAAAATGCTTTTAAATATGACCCCACTACAGATAAACATTTTCTTAGAATCAGCTGCACTACAAGCATTTATGAACCAAACAGAAACCAAGAGCAGTCACCTGATCTCACAACACGTTATCTGTATTTGTCTTTTCCAGCTTTGGGTGTGCAGTGGTTAACAGGAGTTGGATTATCATTTTCCTATAAACGAGACTGTAGAAGTACCTAAAAGCTCTCCCGATTTCCAAAGTGAGACAAGTTAAGGGCTAAATCGTGCCCTCTAGTGTACCTGTGGGTGGTGGTGCCATCCCCACTTCCAAACTGGGCAGAAAACAGCTGGGAGGGACAGGAGAGTTCGCTGCCCACTGGAGACATCTCGTGTTGCCTTGGTCCACCTTTGGAGTGTACCTGCTACCTGTGTTGATCACACAGCTCCCAGGTGGGCAAGACTCACTAGGATCTGGGATAGAGGATTAGCAGACACAGTGACAGATGAGAGGGCATCCTCCCCTGAGCAGGAACATGATGGTATTCCTATTACAAAAGAAGCAAAGGAAGCATATTCCCAACTTTTTTACACAGGGGATCTCTGCTACCTCACCCCCTAAAGGCAGCTACATCCAGGAGCCAGGAGGAATTTCTGTGCTATGCCACAAAGTACTTGGAAAAGCAGTCAAGGTCTGTGCAGCAGATCAAAAGTAATGCAAAAAGAGTCTGTTTTCAGAAAGACTTGGGTAGAAGCAATGTATTTGAACATTTAGGGGCAGGGTATTTTTTTTTAAGAGTTACCTCTCACTTCGTGCTAAGATTTGAAACAGGTCTTGCCCTGTCATCACCTTCACCCACGTCTGTGGGACATCAAAATAGGAAAGGAGATTATCACAAGCCCCAAACAACTTATGCACCTACAAAAGCTAAACACCCTATAAAGCTCAACCTTCATACTAAAACACTTCCTGACATTTGCTCAGCTTGAGGATCACCATGAGTCTTCTCCCACTGCATGATCAGTGATCAGATTTCCATCATCTTCACTGAGCTGCTCTAAAATTCAGCCTATACTTCAGCAGTCTTTCCTTTTAGAGTGTAACCATTTAAATGTTGAGAGAGACAAGTCAAAAGCTTAATATTAACAACTATTTATGAAAGGAACCTTCTTAAGAAATTTTCCTGCACCAGTATTACCCTATTTTACATTTTCTTCAGATATTTATGGAAGAGGAGAGAGGTACTGAGCAGGAAGAAGGTATTTCAGACATCTGCATGGTTGACTGAGCTCACACAGCTGAATCCTCTCCAAGTGAGAGGTTGGAGCCCTGTCACCTCATTAAGGAGCGGACAAGAATGGCTCAGGACCTTGGATACTGTCTTGGGTTATGCTCATCATGAAGAAAAGCTGCTTAAGAAATTATGGAAATACATAAATGCCAACCATTCCTCATTTGGGGAAACTCTGAAGGGAACCAGCTGTGCTACAAGACGTGTTCTAAATGTACAGATGAGTGTTCCCTTTCCATTCCCCAGGCTTTTCCCCCTCACTGGCACTGTAGCCTCTTTGAGGGAAACACCTCTGGAGAGTTTCTAAAAGCCTTTCCAAAAACACTGAGTTCTTTGTACGTTTTCCAGGGCATAAAGCAAAAGTTGTTGATCAACAACAACAAAAAACCAGCCATGTTTTTTGTTTTGCTTTAAACAACAAAACTCTCAGAAAGTGCCTTCTGTTTCTTGTTTGTCTGAGAGTACCTCTTCAAGGGAAAACACTCAGGACGGAGTCCCCAGAGTGCATCCAAAGGGGCACTTCAGTGGAGTCACTGCAGCACACACATCAGATGTGGCAATAATGGCCATGGAAGACGCCCTGTCCTGGGTTTCAGCTGTGTGAATCACATGATCCCAGTCTTCCAGCACGCAGGATGTCAACTTCCATTCTTAATTTCATTAACGACACAATTATAAATAAACGAAGGGCAGTGGGCTGAGAGGAAAACCATGCTATGCCATAAAGCAGACATGTATTTCAAATAGAGGCAGGAGGAGGGGAGCTAAAAAGGACATGGATCATGGAAATTTGTTTATAGTATTAAAATTTTGGTCTGAAACATAAGGAGACAGTAACTTGCCTTCTAAAACAAGAACTTCCTTTAAAAGTAAGAAGGATGATGTGCTACTGAAATGTTATTTTGTATAATTAATTCCTAAGAGTAGCAGCAACCACAACATCTCTACTAACTGTCCTTTAGTTATTTCTAAACCAAATTGTGCAGACGCTGTATTTCTTTTCTCAAAACCACCTTACAAAATCTTTTGCTTAACTAAGAAAATCACCCTGAATTACTCTAGGTATATATTTTCATAGCTAATTTCTTTTCTAAAGTCCACTCACGTTGTCCAAGATTTATTGCCCTCTGCCATGCCAGGAATACCACGAGATTTCACAGGGACTTCCACAGAACAGCACTCACCAGGTCAGAGTTGAGCAGAGTCGTGTGGAATGACGTATTTACAGCAAGGATGCTAAGGATGTGAACCATGCAATGCCCCAGCAATGAGCCATGCTGATGCTGCAAGCAACTGATTATTCTCTGCTTCTCAGAACTATGGTTCTTTCAGGAAACAAAACAAAACAAAACAAAAAACAAAACAAAAAAAAAAAAGAAAAGGAAAGGAAGAAAGGAAAAGCAACAAGTCAAGAGATATCTGATAATGAGAAAAGGAGAGAATTCACTACTAGGGAAGCACAAGATGTCTGTTGAAAATTTTAGTATTGATAAGGCTCAACAGGAAGAAAAAACACACATTTGATGGACTCAAGAATGAAAAACTAGTATCAGTTTTCCTGAGAGAATAATAAAACAAGCCAAGGGGGAAAGAGATCATTAAGGGAGAGCTCTGTGTTGAAAAAGGCAGCAGTGATAAATACCACCTCCACTCAGGGCAGCCTGGCCCAGCCAGGTGAGCACAGAACAACGCACCACTACCTGCACTATTCAAAAGCAAAGACAGGGAATGAGGCAAGAACCCAACAGCCATGGCAATGTCTTGGACCCAGCTTCAGCCTTGTACATTCTCCACTCAACATCACCTCCCTTTGTAGCAGATTTCCAGCACATTTTCATAGCTACTTCTAGGGCGAGATGACATGTCTGAAGAATTAATGAGATATATTTCCTTTAAGGATGTTACAGGATTTCTTTGGAATTGTTGGGTAAAACTAATTGTTTTGCAAAAGGTGAAAGCAATATTAAGAATCTTTGGTCTGTCTCCTCACTTTCTTTTTCCTCCTAGTCCCTGAGTTTAGCCCAGTCCCTGCATCCATCACTCAGAGCACAGGTGCAAAGCAGATGAAGAATCCCAGTAAAGCATTTCATCTGCTCCTCATGCCAAGTGCCTGCAGGCCGACCCTGCACACCAACAAATTCTCTCCAACCAGGAATTGCATTGGGATGACCTGACAGCTACACACTGTGCTGAAGGAAACACAGGTGCATCAAAAACTCACCACTACATCCACAAAACCTCCACACTTCCAAAATATTCTGAGCATTGCAAAAGGCATTTTGTTCGTGGGACAAAAAACACCCAGTGTTGGTAACAGCAACCGGCCACACACTCACTGCAAGCTTGTCATCAATCCACAGGCTGTGTTCCCAGCCCAGGAGCCTTTCCCTTCCTTCAAAAGATTAGGTATTGGAGGGACAACCGCCTGCTGCTGCTGGAATCCATAGCTTTTATCTGTATCTAAACCAGCATTAATTAAGTTAAAAAACAAAAAACGAAAAAAAAAAAAAAACCCAAACAAAAAAAATCAAATCAATGCAACATGTAACATTTTAAGCCTAAAAGGTGTTTTGACAGCAGTTTGTTACAAACCCTGCTTCCTTGGCCAGATTTACACCTCTGTTCCTAAGAGTACCTGTATACCAAAAGTGCTCCTACTCACGAGCACCCACCCGCAGTGGGGAAAAGAACAAACTTCTCTCTACTTTAATGAATCCAACACATTCACCGCCGCCGTGTAGAGCTGTCAAGTGCCATTACGCCCCTTGAAGGGCCACGCAAACAAACTCGAGACCCCTTCAAGCCCGTAACAAACTCCGTGCACCTGACGAGCTCTGTACCGAAAAAGCTGAGCGCGGAGAGCCGCCGGCGAGGCTTCGCCTCGGCACATCCCGCGGGTGCCGGTGCGGAACCACCCGCTGCGGGCCGTGGATATGAATTAACACCGTCTGCGTACTCGCGGTTATTCGCATAGGAACATTCGGCACATTGACGGGCGCTTTCCAAGCACAGCTCGCTGCCGAAACTTCGGCAGGGCGGGACAGCCGAGGCGCAGCACCGCTGCCCGGGAGAGGAGCCGCCTGCCCGCCCCGCTGCCGGGACATACTCACTGTGAGGGTCGCTCTTCTCGCGGACGCCGTCCACCTTCCCGTCGGGGTTGATGCGCAGGAAGAAGCCGCCGTTCTTGCAGTACAGGCGCTTGGGGTCCTTGAAGTGCCCCGGGGGGAAGGCGCCGCTGCCGCTGTCGTCGGGCAGCGTGGCGATGGCCCCCGCTGCCGCCATGCGCCGGGCCCCGGCGGCAGCGCGCCGCGCCGGGCCCCCACCGCCCCCTGCCGCCAGTGCCGGGCGGC